>JAODAL010003843.1:0-166453 GCA_025379985.1 Phyllomedusa bahiana | reverse complement strand
TTTCCCTGTTACACTGGTGTCAACCACTATATGTTCACTGATGGATGGTTACAGTCTGCAGAGCCTGTAGACAATGGTGTCTACCACTATATGGTCACTGTATGGAGGTAAGGTACAGTCTGCAGAGCCTGTGTACACTGGTGCTACCACTATTGGTCACTGTATGGAGGTAATATACAGTCTGCAGAGCCTGTGTACACTGGTGTCTACCACTATATGGTGACTGTATGGAGGTAATATACAGTCTGCAGAGCCTGTGTACACTGGTGTCTACCACTGTATGGTCACGGTATGGAGGTAATATTCAGTCTGCAGAGCCTGTTTTACACTGGTGTCTACTACTATATGGTCACTGTATGGAGGTAATATACAGTCTGCAGAGCCTGTGTACACTGGTGTCTACCACTATATGGTCACTGTATGGAGGTAATATACAGTCTGCAGAGCCTGTGTACACTGGTGTGTACCACTATATGGTCACTGTATGGAGGTAATATACAGTCTGCAGAGCCTGTGTGCACTGGTGTCTACCACTATATGGTCACTGTATGGAGGTAATATACAGTCTGCAGAGCCTGTGTACACTGGTGTCTACCACTATATGGTCACTGTATGGAGGTAATATACAGTCTGCAGAGCCTTGTACACTGGTAGCTTCCACTATATGGTCACTGTATGGAGGTAATATACAGTCTGCAGAGCCTTGTACACTGGTAGCTTCCACTATATGGTCACTGTATGGTTGTCTGTGAGTTTCCTAGTCATGTCCTTATGTCAGAGTTCTTGGCTTCTCAGTTGGTGTCTTTGCTGTGTCCTGCCGTTCTGTAGTTTACCTCTTGGCCTCCGTCTCGCTTTCCCCTTTGGCATCCGTTTGGAGTTTGTTTAGTTCTGTCTCCTGTCTTTAGTTCAGTACCTGCAGGTCTCTACACCTAGGGCGACCGGTCAGAAAAGAGGCGCTGCCACAGCCGTTTTAAGGCGCATTAAATGAGTCTATAGTGCACCTGAATGAATGAACCTATCAAGAATCTAACATCTGGTCTTGGTGAGGCACCAAGCCACATAGCATATCACAGCTAGCATATCTGAAGCACCTACTTTAGTCGCATTCAAATGTGTTGTGTCATTTATATAGAGAATAGGACGGCTACAGATTTTTTGGCGCAAAATACACCAAAAAAATGGAGCCCTAATGGGACCTGTCGCCCATAGCCTGCTGTCTCTATTTCTGTTGCTGCCCGGCATTGGCACCTCTCACCTGTCTGGTCAGCTGCCACGGCCAGGGACTGCCCTTGGTTCATGTCTGTTATTGAGCGCACTGAGTAAATGTCCATAGTGCAGGGAGGAAAAGTGATATTTAAATAGATGACTCGGCCAATCAATATATGAGTATGTTCCACTTTATATTCAATGTGTGATAAGTGGTCGCAGTGTGACCATCTGTACCTATTATCATCTATGTAAATATTGGTTGCTGTATGGGTGAGGACCATGGCTAGCTGCCAAACATTGCATATCCTGAGCTGTGTTAAATAAATAAAAGTAAGTGAACCCCTGTTCTTTATTGATTTTTATTATAATGTGATCTGATTGTTTCTAAGTGACAATTATAGAGAAACACAATCAGATCACATTATAGTAAAAATCAGTAAAGAAACCCCGGGAGTTCAACAGGGTTCGCTTAATTTTCCTCCCTGCACTGTGGACATTTACTCACTATTCTCAGTTAGGCTAAGTTCACACGGCTAATTGCAGGGCGTACAGTACGCCCGCAATTACGCCGGGTGTTCGGGCACGTACTCCCACGATGCGGGTGGGGGGGGGGGGGGCAGCCCACCGGCCCCATAGACAACCATTACTCTCGGCGCGTCACTTCTTTCCCTGTGCTTCTTATTGTGCGCCCGGGGAGAGGAGGCGTCATCCATAGTTCTCTATGAGAACTGTTTATTACCTTGATGATTCGTATTTGAGCGCAGTACGCCGCAAAATACGCTTCGAAATGCGCCCTAATTTCCCCCGTGTGAACATATATCCTTACAGACATGAGCAGTACAGACGTCTGTTATTAGTTACATTGTGTTTCTCTATCATTGTCACTTAGAACAGTGTAACTAATAACAGACGCCTATACTACTCATGTCTGTAGCTGTAGTATGGGTGATTGGCTGAGCTAGCGGGGGCTTGGCTATCCCAGCCAATCAGAGCGCGAGCTACTTCTCCCATTATAGTCTATGGAGAGAGCGACGCACTGAAATCTCGGCGCTCAGCGCCGTGCGGCATGAAGTATTAATAAAAAAATTATTTTTATTAAATGTAAAACATTATCAGATACCGATCCGAACCCTTCTTTACAAATAAAGCAGTTAAAATCCCGAACAACGCGTTTGTCGCCGAGACCGGCGCTACATAGGGAATTGCAATAGAGAGAATTGCCGGGAAATACCGTAATTCAAATTGTTTAAGCTCATTGGTCGGCTACCCCTGGCCCCCATAAAACCAGGTCCAATCCAGAATATGAGCGACAATGTCCCATTATAACCTATGGATGGAGAATTGCCGAGCACCCAATATGGTTATTGAACTGCCCTTGTTGATGCCAATTCTGTGACGCTCCTATCTGATTGTATCCATAGTTAAATGACTTCTCCATCTAGGCACTATAGATTAAGGGTCTTTGTCGCTCCTATTCTGATTAGCGCAGCAAGCGGAGGCCCGCTAGCTCAGCCAATCAGCTTTTTTCACCATTTTACTGTATTTTGAATTCCCGCCTGATTTCTGATTGATCAATCCTTCCCCATAGGATATAATGGTTCACTGTCACTCCTATTCTGATTGGCCGGTTTATGCCGACCAATGAGAATAGGTTTCAGAATTTGAATTACTGTATTTCCCGGCAATTTACAATATCATAATTCTTGAGTTTAGGAAAGTGGTTTTTTTTTATTATGTTTATTTTTGAGGTTCAGCTCTTTTCTGACACTGTTTTCCGCCTTTATAAAGGCGATTTTTTCGGAATCATACTCCTGCTGCACGGAGCGGAGCGCCGAGATTTCTGTCGCGATCTTCGATCTGCTTCCTCGCATGTTCCGATCTTGCTTCACTTCGCCTCTGTCGGAGGATTTAGACCAAAATAAACCAGGTCTGCCTGTCGGAGCTGCCGAGCGCTGCACTGCGCCTCGCTTTGCCGACTCGCCATCGTACATGCCTCGGAGTATACGAGCGCGCCGCGTCCCGCCCCGGAACGCCTACCCCGCGCCCACACCGCGCCCACTGCCCGCCCCTTCATGTGGGGCGCAGCTGAAAGTGGCGAACGCTGCACCTAACACCGCATCCCTGCGACCGACAGGGGGATTCGGGCCGGGAGGCGCAGTGTACGCCAAAAAACAGGCGAAAAGCCCGTTCATACATGTCGCCCAAAGTAGCTAAAAACAGACACTTATACTGCTCATGTCGGTTGTTGAGTAAATATCTACAAAGCAGGGAGGAAAAGTGAGTGAACCCTTTGGAATTCCCGGGATCTCAGCATTGATAACTGATACAACGTGATCTGATTGTTTTTAAGTTAAAATTATAGAGAAAGTCAATGTACTGTAGCTAATACAGTAATACAGACATGTACTGCTCATTTCTATTATTACAATCTGCAGACCCTCTGTCCTTGCGTCCACTATCAGAAAACACTGACCAAGAATGGTGATCATAGAAGGACACAATAGAGGAAGCTGCTCCTGGTCACTACAGACACTACAACCCATCTCAAGTTTATCAAAGCACCATGGATGCTCCCCCTCCCAATGCTTGTGGGGAATGTAATAACAAAAATGGAACAAAAGCACAATGAGGAAAGAAAAGACTGCACACCAACACCTCCTCCAACTGTACAGCACGGAGGAGAGGGTCATGAAAAGAACACTGCACACCAACACCAACAACTCCTTCAACAGTACAGCATTGAGGGGAGGATCATAGAAAGAACACTGCACACCAACACCAAAGCCTCCTTCAACTGTACAGCATTGAGGGGAGGATCATGGAAAGCACACCGCACACCAACACCAAAACACCCCCCAAAACGTACAGCTTTGGGGGAGGAAAATTTGGGAAGTTTAAACTCCCACCCCAAAAACCCTCCTTCAACTGTACATTTTTTAGGGGGGAAATTTTAAAAAAGAACACTGCACCCCAACCCCCAAAAGCCTCCTCCTTTTTAAAGAACACTGCACCACCAAAAACCAAAAACACTTCCAATGTACAGCTTGAGGGGAGGAAAATTGGGAAGTTTTACTGCACACAAAACTCCTTAAACTGTACTTCATTTGGGGAGGATTATTTAAAAAACCCACTGCACCCCAACCCCAAATCCTCCCCCAACTGTAAAAGCTTTAAGGGGGGATAAAGGGATTTAGCCTCCCACCCCAAACCCCAAAGCCCCTTCAAGTACGGTTTGGGGGGATTTTGGGAAAAGAACCCCGGGCACACCAAACCAACCCCCTCCTTCAACTTTTCGTTTTTGAGGGCGGAAATCATAGAAAGAACACGGCAAACCAACACCAAAACACCCTCCAACTGTACAGCATTGAGGGGAGGGTCACAGAAAGAACACTGCACAGCAACACTAAAACCTCTTCTAACTGTACAGCATTTAGGGGTGGATCATAGAAAGAACACCGCAACCAAACCCCAAAACACCCCCAAAACTGTACGAAAATTGAGGGGGAAATCATAGAAAAAAACATGCAACATAACAAAAAAACCCTTTCAACTGTAAAGCATTGAGGTGAGGATCATAGAAAGAACACAGCACACCAACACCAAAACCTCATCCAACTCCACAGCATTGAGTGGAGGATCATGGATAAAGCACTGCACACCAACACCAAAACCTCCACCAACTTTTTAAGCATTAGAGGAGGATAAATGTAAAAGAAACTGCACACCAACCCCAAAAAACTTTTCCCAAACTGTTAGTTTTTGGGGGAGGATCTTTAGAAAAAAACACTCCCACCAACCCCAAAATTCTCCAACGTATGGGAAAGAGGAGAGGATCACAGAAAGAACACTGCACACCAACACCCAAACACCCTCCAACTGTACAGCATTGAGGGGAGGATCATTGACAGATTACTGCACACCAAAACCTCCTCCAACTGTACAGCATTATGGGGAGGATTATGTAAAGAACACTGCACACCAACACCAAAGCCTCCTTCAACTTTTTAAAACACCCTTAAAAGGGAGGATAAGGATAAAAGCACGGCCCCAACAAAAAAGCCCCCTTTAAAACCTGTACAGAATAAGGGAAGGGTCATAGAATGAACACTGTACACCAACACCAAAACCTCCTCTAACTGTACAGCATTGAGGTGAGGATCACATAAAATAACACAGCACACCAACACCAAAACCTCATCCAACTGCACAGCATTGAGGGGAGTATCATACAATGAACACTGCACACCAACACCAATGGCTCCTTCAACTATACAGCATTAAGGGGAGGATCAAAAAAGAACCTGCACACCAACCCCAAAAACCCCTCCTCGAACGGGTACGAAGTGAGGAGAAATCATGGATAGGCACGCACCCAACACCAAAACCTTTTCCCCAACGTATGGGCATTCAGGGTGGGGATCATAGAAAAAACTTTGCACCCCAAACACATCCCCCAAAATTTACAGCTTTTAGGGGGGGAACATGGAAAAGGAAATGCACCCCAAAACCCCAAAAAACCTCTTCTACCTGCCCATTGGGGACATCATAGAAAGAATTCTTTTAGCCAACACCAAAACCTCCTGTGCGTATTTTAAAAGATGCACGTTTTTGGTGGGAATCACGCCCCCGCGTCCTCACGTCTCTGGGGGTAGTTATCTGTTTCCAGGCCCCTGCACGTCTCTGGGGGTTTAGTTTACTGCTCCAGCGTCCTGCACGTCCTGGGGGGAGTCACCCTGCCCAGCGCCCTGCATGTCTTGGTGGGGCCCTTCTGCTCCACGCCCTAAAAAGTCTTGGTGGGAGATATCTGCTCCAGCGTCCTGCATGTCTCTGGTGGGAGATATCTGCTCCAGCGTCCTGCACCTCTCGTGGGGGTCATCTGTTCAGCGCCTGCCGTCCCTGGTGGAAAGGTTACTCTCCACGTCCTGCAGTCCTGGGGGTATTATCTGTTTACCCTGCATCCGGGGGGGGGGGGGGGGGGGGAAGGGGGTTTGGGGGGGGGTTGGGGGGAGTCATCTGCTCCAGCGCCCCGCATGCTCGGGTGGAGTCTCTCCCTCCAGCGCCTGCACATCCCCAGGGGAGTCATCTGCTCCAGCGTCCTGCATGTCTCTGGTGGGAGTCATCTGCTCCAGCGTCCTGCATTTTGGGTGGAAGTAAACTGCCCAACATCATAGCATCCCCTGGTAGTATTATCTGCCCCAGCGTCCTGCACTTCTGTAGGATTTAACTGCTCCAGTGCCCTCCCACGCCCTCTGGTATTTATTACCCTGCTCCAGCCCCTCACGTCTTTTGGTGGGAATAAACCTCTCCACTTCCTGCACGTCTCTGGTTGGTAGTTATCTGCTCCAGCGTCCTGCACGTCTCTGGTGGAGTCATCTGCTCCAGCGTCCTGCCGCCCTTGGTGGTATTTTTATCTGTCCAGCGCCCCTGAACGGTCTCTTTGGTAGGAGTCATTGCCCCCCTTCCTGCACGTTTTGGGTTAGGGGGAATCTGCTCCAGCGTCCTGCATGTCTCTTTTGGGGGAGTCATCGGGCCCCAGCGTCCGGAAAAACGTTTTTATTTGGAAAGTCATTGCTCCGCGTCCAGCCGTCTCAGGGGGGATTCATCTCCCCCCTCCCAAGCGGTCCTGCACGTCCCCATAGTAGGATCATTGCTCCAGCGTCCCCCAACGTCTCTGGGGGGGAGTCATCTGCTCCAGCGCCCTGCCGTCTCTGTGGGGTCATCTGCCCCACGTCCGCACGTCTCTGGTGGTAGTTATCTGCTCCAGCGTCCTGCACGTCTCTGGTGGGAGTCTTTTTGCCCCAGCTCCTGCAGTCTCTGGGGGGGAGCCCATCTGCTCCAGGGGCCCTGCACGTCTCTGGGGGAGTCATCTGCCCCAGCATCCGCATGTCCCTGGTGGGATTTCCATCTGCTCCACGCCCTGCAATTCTTTTTGGGAGTAAATCTGCTGCAGCGTCCTGCCGCCCTCTGGTGGGAGTCATCTGCCCCCACGCCCCTGCCGTTTTGGGTGGGAGTCATCCCCTCCAGCGTCCTGCAAGTCTCTGGTGGGAGTCATCTCCCCCGCGTCCTGCCGTCTTTGTGGGAGTCATCGGGCTCCAGGGTCCTGCCTTTTCCCCCCCCCCCCCCCCCTGGGGGGAAAAAAAATCATCTCTCCCTCCTGACGCCCTTGGTGGGAGCCCACCCTTCTCCACGCCCTGCACGTCTCGGGGTGGAGTCATCTCCCAGCGTCCGCACGTCTCTGGTGGTATTTTTTTCTGCTCCGGGTTTCTGCACGTTCTGGGGTAGTTATTGCTCCAGTGTCCTCAGTCTTTGGGGGGGGAGCCATCTTTTCCCCAGGGGCCGGGCACGTTTCTGGGGGGGAGTCACTGCTCCAGCGTCCTGCACTTTCTCTGGTGGTTTTTTATCTGCTCCGGGCCCTGCACATCTCTGGTGGGAGTCATCTGCTCCAGGGTCCTGCACGTCTCTGGGGGGAAGCCCCATCTGCTCCAGGGGCCTGCTGTCTCGGGTTTGGGAGCCCATCTGCTCCAGCGCCCTCACGTCTCTGGGGGAAGTCATCTGTTTCCAGCGTCCTGCAGGGTTTTCTGGTGGGGTCATTGCTCCAGTGTCCTGCACGTCTCTGTAGGAGTCATTGCTCCACGTCCTGCTTTTCTTTGGGGGTCATCTGCCCCACCCCCTGCACGCTCTGGTGGGGTCATCTGCTCCAGCGCCCCTGCAGCCCTCTGGTGGGAGTAAAACCCCCTGCTCCACACCCTTGCACGCTTGGGGGGAAAGTCATCTGTCCGCTTCCTGAAACGTCTCTGGGGGGGAGTCATTGCTCCGCCCCCCTGAAACGTCTCGGGGGAGTAATCTGCCCAGCGCCCTTCACTTTCCCCTGGGGGGAAACCCAATGGGCTCCACGCCCTGCACTTTTCTCGGGGTGGGATTTAAATCTGCTCCAGCGTCCTGCACGTCTCTGGTGGGAGTCATCTGCTCCAGCGTCCTGCACGTCTCTGGTGGGAGTCATCTGCTCCGGGTTTTCCTTCACCTCGGTGGTATTTTTTTCTGCTCAGCGCCCTGACGTTCTGGTGGGAGTCATCTGCTCCAGGGCCTGCCGTCCCTGGGGGGGATATTTTCTCCTCATCCTGCAGGGTTTTTGGTGGGGTAAATCTGTTTCAGGTCCTGCAGGGTTCTGGTGGGAGTCATCTGCTCCAGCGTCCTGCACGTCTCTGGTGGGAGCCATCTGCTCCAGCGCCCGGGAAAACATCTCTGGGGGGAAACCTTCGCACCGGGATCCTGCACGTCTCTGGTGGGAGCATTGCTCCACGTCCTGCAATCTCTGGGGGGTTTCATCTGCTCCAGGGGCCCCCTGCGGGGGTCTCGGGTGGGTGCCCATCTGCCCAGGCCCGCTTTCTTGGTGGGAGTCATCTCTCCAGCGTCCTCCAAAATCTCTGGTGGGGGGTCATCTGCTCCAGGCCCTGCACGTTTCTGGTGGGGTCATCGGGCTCCACGTCCTGCATGTCTCTGGTAAAGAGTATCTGTTTCCAGCGCCCTGCAGGGCCCCAATGGGACCCAAATCTGCTCCAGCTTTTTTTAAAACGTCTCGGGTTTGGGAGTCATCTGCTCCACCGTCCTGCACGCTCGGGTGGGACCCAAATCTGCTCCACCCGTCCTGCACGTCTTGGGGGGAGTCATCTGCCCCAGCGCCCCTCCCAGTCTCTGGTAGAGTCATCTGCCCCCAGCGTCCTGCACTTTCTCTAGTGGGAGCCTTCTGCCCCACGTCCTCCCACGTCTCGGGTGGGATCATCTGATCCGCACCCTGCACTCTCGGGTGGGAGTCATCTGTTTCCAGGCCCCTGCACGTCTCTGGGGGGAAATATCTCCCTCCAGCGCCCCTGAAACGTCTCGGGGTGGGAGTCATCTGCTCCAGCACCCTCCCACGCCCTCGGGTGGGAGTCATCTGCTCCAGTGTCCTGCAGTCCCCCGGGTGGGAGTAATCTGCCCAGCGTCCTGCACGTTTTCTGGGGGAAATCTGCTCCAGCATCCTGCACCTCTTGGGGGGAGTCATCTGCTCCAGCGTCGGGACATTTTGGGTTTGGGATCTTCTGCCCCAGCTCCGTGATGTCTCTGGGGGGGATCATCGCCCTTCCTGCACGTCTCGGGGGTAGTTATTGCCCCAAGCTTTCCGGGAATGTCTCTTTTTTGGGAGTCATCTGCTCCCCGCCTGCACGTCTCTAGTAGGAGTCATTCCCTCCAGTGTCCTGAAGGGTTCTGGTGGTATTTTATTCTCCGCGCCCTGAAGTCTTGGTGGGAGTCATCTGCTCCACCCGTCCCAGTCTCTAGTGGGACCCCCATCTGCCCCACGTCCTGAAAGTCTTGGGGGGGAACCATCGGGCCCCCAGCGCCTCCCAGGGTCTCTGGTGGGAACCATTGTCCAGCGCCCTTTCACTCTCTGGGGGGAACCCTCGGGCCTCCGCGTCCTGCTTGTCTCTGGGGGAATCTTTTTGCCCAGCTCCTGCACGTCTCTGGTGGTAGTTTTTTTCTCCAGGGGTCCTGCAGTTCTGGTGGTAGTTTTCTGCTCCACCCGGCCTGCACGTCTTGGTGGGACCATCTGCCCCCCGGGGGGGGGGCCGCCCTGCATGTCTTGGTGAGGGGGTCATCTGCTCCAGCGCCCTGCAGGACCCCTTGGGGTAGTTTTTCTGCTCCAGGTCCTGAAAGTCTCTGGGGGAGTAAATCTGCTCCGCGTCCTGCACGTCTTTGGTGGGACCCATCTTTTCCAGCGTCCTCCCCAAGTCTTGGTGGGAGTCTTTCTGCCCCCAGCGTCCTGCAGGGTCTCGGGGTGGTAGCCTTCTGCTCCAGCACCCTCACGTTTTCGGGTGGGAGTCTCTGCTCCAGCGCCCTGCACATCTTGGTGGCACCCATCTGCTCCAGCGTCCGCACGTCCGGGGTGGGGGGTCATCTGCCCCAGGTCCGGGAAACGTTCTGGGGGGGAGTCTTTCTGCTCCAGCGTCCTGAAATGTCTCTGGGGTGAAAAGTCATCTGCTCCGCTTTCCTGCAGTCTCTGGGGGAGTATCGGCTCCAGCTTTCCTTTTCAAAATCCTGGTGGGGAGTCATCGCTCCAGCGCCTGAAACTTTCCCCTGGGGGGGAACCATCGCTCCAGCGTCCTCACTTTCTCTTTTTGGGGTTATCTCTCCAGCGTCCGGGCACGTCCCCCTGGGGGGAAAAAACCATCTGCTCCAGCGTCCTGCACGTCTCTGGTGGGAGTCATCTTCTCCAGCGTCCTGCACGTCTCTGGGGGGGGGGGAAAACCATCTGCTCCAGCCCCCCTGCACGTCTTTGGTGGGATTAAATCTGCCCCCAACCCGCCCTGCACGTCTCTGGGGGGAGAAAATTGCTCCAGCATCCTGCACGCCCTCTGGGGGGAGTCATCTGTTTCCAGCGCCCTTTCACGTCTCTGGGGGGGAGTCATCTGCTCCACGTTCCCCCACGCTCTGGGGGTTGTTTTCTGCTCGAGCGTCCTGCACGTCTCGGGGTGGGATCTTGCTCCGGGTTCCTGCAATCTCTGGTGGGATTAAACTGCTCCAGCGTCCTCCCACGTTCTGGGGGGGAGTCATCTGCTCCAGGGGCCCTGCACTCTCTGGTGGGAATCACCTGCTCCAGCGCCCCTGAAACTACGGGTTTGGGAAAGTCATCTGTTTCCGCATCCTGCACTTCTCTGGGGGGAGTCATCGTTTCCAGCGCCCTGCACTTTCTCGGGTTTGGGAGTCTTCTCCAGGGGCCCGCTTGTCTTGGTGAGATCATCTGCTCCAGCGTCCTGACGCCCTTTTGGTGGGAGCCCATCTGCTCCAGCGCCTGCACATCTTGGGGGGAGTCTTTCTGTTTCCAGCCCCCCGGGCACGTTCTGGGGGGAACCATCTGCTCCAGCGTCCTGACTCTCGGTGGGATTTATCTGCTCCAGCGCCCCTGACGTCTCTGGGGGGGAGTCATTGCTCCCCCGCCCCTGCACGCTCTGGGGGAGTAAATTCAGTTTCCAGTTCCTGCACGTCTCTGGGGGGGTTTTCTGCCCCAAGCGTCCTGCCGTTTTCTGGTGGGAGTCATCTGCTCCAGCGTCCTGCACGTCTCTGGTGGTAGTCATCTGCTCCAGCGTCCTGCACGTCTCTGGTGGGAGTCATCTGCTCCAGGGGGCCCGGGCATGTCTGGGTGAGGGGAATCTGCTCCAGCGCCTGACGCCCTCGGGGGGGACCCATCTGCTCCAGGCCCTGAAACGTTCTGGTGGGATTTCTTCTGCCCCAGCGCCCTGCAAATCTCTGGTGGGAGTAAATCTGCTCCAGGTCCTGCACTCTCTGGGGGAACCATTTTCCCCAGCTCCTCACGTCTCTGGGGGGGAGTTTTTTTCTGCCCCAGCGTCCTGCACGCCCTTTTGGTGGGAACCATTGCCCCGCGTCCTGCACGTCTTGGGGGGAAACCCACCCTGCTCCAGGGGCCCTGCACGTTTTTCTGGGGGGAGTCATCGCTCCAGGTCCTGCACGGCTCTGGTGGGAGATATCTGCTCCACTTTCCTGAAACGTCTCTGGGGGGAGCCCATCTGCTCCAGGGGCCTGCACCCCTTTTGGGGGGAGTCATCTGTTTCCAGCACCCTGAAACTTCCCCGGTGGGAGTCATCTGACCCAAAAGCCCTGATGTCCCCGGGGTTGGGGGGGCACCCCCGCCCCGGGTCCTGCACGTCTCTGGTGGGAGTCATCTGCTCCAGCGTCCTGCACGTCTCTGGTGGGAGTCATCTGCTCCAGCGTCCTGCACGTCTCTGGTGGGAGTCATCTGCTCCAGCGTCCTGCACGTCGCGGGGAATCATCTGTCCAGCTCCTGCCCTTGGTGGGAGTCATCTGCCCCACTCCTGAAAGTCTCTGGTGGGATTTCCACTGCTCCAGCTCCTGCACGTCTCTGGTAGGAGTCACCCTGTCCAGCGTCCTGAAACTTTTTGGTGGTATTTTTATCTGTCCACTTCCTGACGTCTCGGTAGGAGTAAATCGGGCTCCAGCTTCCTGCACGCCTGGGGGGAGCATCCCCCCAGCGTCCCACGTCTTGGGGGGAGTCACTGCTCCGGGCATCCTGCCCTCCGGGTGGTAGTTACCCTGCCCCACGTCCTGAAAGTTTTGGGTGGGAGTCACTGCTCCACCCGTCCGCTTTTCTCTGGGGGTAGTTTTTCTGTTTCCAGCGTCCTGAAACGTCTCTGGTAGGGAAATCCCTGCTCCAGCGTCCTGACGTCTCTGGTGGGGGCCCCATCTGCCCCAAAAAGCGTCCGGGCATGTCCGGGTGGGAGTCATCTGCTCCAGCGTCCTGCACGTCTCTGGGGGGTAAACGCTCCACACCCTTTGAAATGTTTTTGGGTTGGGATTTATCGTCCAGCGCCCTCACGTCTTGGTGGGAACCCAACTGCCCCGGGTCCTGCACTCTCTGGTGGGAGCATTTTGCTCCGGCCCCTGCACGTCTCTGGTGGGAGTCATCTGCTCCGGCGTCCTGCCGTTTTGGGTGGGAGTCATCTGTTTCCAGCGCCCTGCATGTCTCTGGTGGGAGCCCATCTGTCCAGCGCCGGGCCTTGCCAAAGGGGGAAAAGCCCCTTCCCCCTCCAAAGCCGCCCCCTGCACGTCTCGGGTTTGGGAGTCTTTGGGCTCCGGCGTCCTGCACTCTTTTGGTGGGGGGGTCATTGCCCAAACGCCCTGCACCCCTTGGTGGGAGTCATCTGCTCAGCCCCTGCATGTTTTTGGGTGGGAGACATCTCTCCAGCGTTCCAAAAACTCTGGGGGATTCATTTCCCCTTTCCTGCCACGTTTTATCATCTCCCCCCCTCAACTCTTGTGGGTCCTCCCTCCGGGCTTTCCTTGAACGTTTGTGGGGGGGATTTAAAACCCAAGGAAATGGTTTTTTGTGATGGGGGGCAGGTGCCCCCCGCCCGGGCAACCCTTGGGCAGCCCCCCTTGGAAAGTTTATTATTTTGGGCCCGAAGTCCCCTGTGCTGAGATGTTCTCCACAGATGGATTTACTTAGTGTCAGACATGTTACATGTCGGGGAATCAGTATCTGCTGTGAGAGGTGAAGACCTCCTGCAGCTCCTGGGGGTCATGTCTAAAAACCCGGGCCCACATTGCTGCCCCAAGTCCTAAAAAAAATATCAAAACTTGAAAAATTATTTCATCACTGCTGTAACCTGGCGGGAGCTCCGGCAGCTCTTCCCCCCCCCCCTCCCATCCAGGGGGGGTCTAAGGGGACCTATTCCCAATTTTTGGGGTGACCTTTTGTTTCCTTCTAAACCATAACGGGCGTTTCAATGGGCGCTCCAACAGTGTACAACCATCAACTAAACCAGCTCATCCTCAACTTGCTAATGTAGGGGAATCTAGTGGACCTATCTGCCATTGTTGGGTGAACTACAAGTACCTTCTCACTATTACTGTCATAAAACGGGCACAGCATAAAACCATCAACTAAACCAGCTCATCCCCGCCCTGCTTCTCTAGGAGAGTCAAGAGGACATACAGTTGGATCCAGAAGTTTCCATCCCTTTTTAAAGAAGCCCCATTTTCGGGTTTTTCTCCCCCCCTCTAAAAAAAGCCCCATCTCCCATTTTTCCCCACCCCCTCTATTTTAAAGCCCCATCTGCGGGTTTTTTCCCCCCTCAAATATAAAAGCCCCATTTTGCATTTTTTCCCTCCCCCCTATAAAAACCCCCATTGAATTTTTCTCCACCCCCTCTAAAATAAAGCCCCAACTGCAGGTTTTTCCCCCCTCTATAAAAAGGGCCCCATCTGCGGGTTTTTCCCCCTCCCCAACTATAAAAAACCCCCAAATTCTGCGGTTTCCCCCCTCTAAAATAAACCCCTCTGCGGGTTTCCCCCTCCCCCTAAAAAAAGCCCCATCTGCAAGTTTCTCCATCCCCTTATATAAACCCCCAATCTGCAGGTTTTCTCCCTCTATAAAAAGCCCCATCTGCGGGTTTCTCCTTCCCTCTATATAAACCCCCATCTGCGGGTTTTTCTCCCTCCCGCTTTATAAAAAACCCCAAATCTGAAAGGTTTCTCCCTCCCCTCTATATAAAGCCCCATCAGCACGTTTTCTTCTCCCCTCCCTCTATATAAAAGCCCCATCTGCAGGTTTCTCCCTCCCCTGCTATATAAGCCCCACGCAAAGTTTCTATCTTCTCCCTCCCCTCTAATATAATGTAACGGGGTTTGCGCCGCGCGTCCCCGGCCACGACTGCGGTCGCACCCATCGTTCCCCATAACGGGACCCCGGATGGGGCGGGGGGCGTCGCGCACGGGCCGCCTCGGCGCCACCCGTTCCAATCACTCACCTGGCCTCGGCTCCCTCCCCGTCCGGTCCTCGTCCCCTGCCGGCCCGGAATGCCATGCGCGCCCCCTACGCAGGACGTGCGCGAGGATGGGAGCTTCGACCTTGTTAATGCAAAGTGACAGTGCGCCAAGTAATAGGGGTAATTACCTGGCGCTTGTTCCTATCATAAGTGTTGCACCCACGTCACTGTCCCTGCTGGATCTATGTTCCCCCGAGCCTTAAGAAAGCGTTCACCTTAAAGTGTCTTCCTGCTTTAAAAAAATTTTACCGACCTGTTTACCAGACCACTCGCAAGTTACCCGACGTCCGAACCTCGAGCTGCCTGCCTGCCCTGTTCCTTCTGCCTGACCACGACCACGAAACCAATTGCCGCCCTGCCCTGACCTTCTGCCTCTGCCCACACTCCCAACCAATGCCCCGCCTGCCCTGACCTTCTACCTTCCACGACCACGAACCATTGCCCCCACACGCCTGCCCTGACCATCTGCCGTCCACGAACCACGAACCGATTGCCGCCTGGGCCCTTGACCTTCTATGCCTGCCCACTCACTAATTTTCAACGATTCTCGTACTAACTTTCTTGTAACCGCGCTGCACCTCAGCTGCCCCGCCATCCGCAAGCAAGTACAGTTCAGGGGGAACGACCTGGTAGCCTCAGCGCCTGTGCATAAGTCCATCCCTCTTTGCGGCTGGGCGCTGGTGAATACTGGGGGCACTTTAATTCGCTCCCTGGCGTGGGCTTAGCTATCATCGCTGTGCGGTGAATTCAGTGGATCCCACAACCCGCCGTCACATATAAAGCCACCCATCTTGCAGGTTTCACTCTTCTCCCTCCCCTCTATATAAAGCCCCATCTGCAGGTTTTTTTTCTCTCTGACCATAAAACAGAGATAAACCTCTCCCCGTTTTAGGTCAATTAGGAACCAAAATTATTGCTCTATTTGCCAAATGCAGAATAATGAGAGGAGACTTTTTAAGGCATTTTTATTATCTTTCTATTTTTGTAAAGTCAGCAGTCCACCATAACACTGGGATACTCCGCCTACAACAATCAGGACCCGCCCATATGATAGAGGACAGGGCTTTGGAGCTCTGATAGGTTTATTTGCAACGATCGAGATAATTAGAGACACAGCTGATGGGATGTATTTTATAGCACACCAGAAAACACACTGCTTTCTGTGTGTAATCATGGGAAAGGTTCTAAACGAGATTCAGAGCCAAATATCTCCAGAAGAAACTTGTGGACCTTGCAACAAGTCATGGAATCATCATTGGGGCAATTCCCATATCCCAGAAGGGCCTCTTCGTTCACTGTTACAAACACTTATACCCCTCAGTACAAACACGCTGGGAATGTCCCGGCCATCATAAATCCGCTCATAAAGGAAGCGGGGGTTCAGTGTCTCAAAGATGAATGTTGCTGTTGGTCCAACATGTGCAGATCAACCCCAGAACCAAAGCAAAGACCTTGTGACGATGCTGGTGGAAGCTTGTAAGGAGATGTCATTATCCACAGTGAAACGAGTCCCTGTATCAACATGGGCTGAAAGGCCGCTCTGCCAGGAAGAAGCCCATACTTCCAAATAAAGAAACAGAGAAATGCCAGAATTCATGTTTGAGTAGAAAGCAACAGTAACAAAGACCACATTTCTGGCGACCTGTCCTGGAGTCTGACGAAACTAAAAAAACCTGAAACTGTTGTGCCCTAATGACCCTCTGTTACGTTTGGAGAAAAAAAGGGAGAAGCTTGGAAGCCTAAGAACACCATCCCACTGTGAAACATGGGGGTGGCCTCCTCATGTTGTTGGGTTGTTTTGCTGCCGGAGTGGACTGGTCACTTCACAAAAAGAAGGCATCATGAGGAAAAAGATTATGTGGCAAAACTGAAGCACATCTCCAGACATCTCCAGGAAGTTTTACAGCTTTGGCGTAAATGGGTCTTCCGAAATGGACGATGACCCTAAGCTGCTACCAAACTGGTTACAAAGTAGCTTAAGGAGAACCAAGTCCATGTTTGGAGCGGGCCGTCACAGCGCCCTGACTACCAATGCTATTGAAATGTATGGGCAAAGCTAAAAAAGGCGGGGAGCACAAGAGCCCCCCCAAAACTTTGGCTCAGCGGGGCAAGAGACCCCCAAACAGGGCTCAGCGAGAAAAGAGCCCCCCAAAAAATGGCTCAGTGACACCATTTTCTGTGGGGAAAAAGGGGGGCAAAATTCCCACCCCTTGTGAAAGCTTAAAGGAAAGGTTTCCGAATTTTATAACCCAAAGTCCTCATTTAAGGGCAAAGCCACCAAATACAATAAAAAGGGGAGGAAACTTCTGACTTTGCAGAAAGTAATAAAAATCCCAAAAAAATTTCTCCCCCCTTTCCCTTATCTGCAAAATTTTTTGGGTAGAAATAATTTGGTTCCTAATTTACCTAAAATGGGGAAAAATTTATTCTGATTTCATGTTTAGAGAGAAAAAAACCTTTCAGATGGGGCCCTTTTTTAGAGGGGGGGGGGGAAACCTGCAAAATGGGCCCTTTAATAGAGGGGGGGGGAAAAACCCCGGGAGAAAGGGGGTTTATAAAGAGGAAAAAACCTGCAGATTTGGGGGTTTATTTGAGGGGGGAAAACCTCAGATGGGGGTTTTATATAGAGGGGGGAAACCTACAGAAGGGGCCTTTTAAATAGAGGGGAAAAAAATCGCAGATGGGGCTTTTTATTGAGGGGGGGAAAAACCTGCAGATGGGCTTTATAAGAGGGGAAAAAACCTGCAGAGGGGCTTTTTTTAAGAGGGGGGAAAAACCTGCAAATGGGGCTTAAATAGAGGGGGGGAAAACTGCTGGGTTCAACTGTATGTGTTGGTGTTAGGTGATCTATAAGGATCTTCTTACTATTACTGTCATACAATGGGAAACTCTGACTGTATACATAAAGGGATCCACCTTTCCACAGATCCCGATGGGGGTTTTTTGATTTGGGGTTTTTGAGCCGACCCCCCCCTCTTTGTCATATTCCTCATTCCAGGACAGTTTGTGCAGTGTGGCCTCTTTGCACATTATCCTGCTGACAGGGGTCCCTGATATTATCCCATTGCCATGTGGGTGGGACTCGGTGTGTACAATGTAAGGTAGGTGGTACATGTCACAGTAATACCTCCCAAATGGTTGGGGACATGTCCTGAGATCAGGGACACGAGGTTTGGATCCCCCGGTCAGCGCTGTGTTTATAACTGTTTGTGAATGCGAAGGATGCGTTGCACGCTGAAGGTTGTCATTGGAGCGTCCTGACCCAGGTGTGATAATGTCACTTCGCCAGTGCTGGGCCTCGCATGGATGAAGCGGCTGCCCATAGAGGGGATGGGAAAAGAGGTAACGTACCATCAGAAACAGACCCTTTGATGTGATGATCTGCTACTGGGTTGGCTGGTAATTTTATGGTAAGATGGGCCCAATATCCATGGACCTTCCTATCCTATCACAGCCTGCATTTGTCTTTTTTAATTTGGCTGGCAATGAAAAAGGGGGGACCCTATGTAGATTTTAAAGATACATTGTTATCATCCCCCATTAGATTGCTCTCTTCTGTTAAAGCTCTACAGTCTCAGTGGATGAATCAAGCAAATCCAATCGTCCTCCGTAAATCCCTGAATCATTTCCTCTGCTGTAAATCAGTCTTTATTAAGTCAGAAAAAATAAACATAGTGAAAGCTCGGGATTTCCTATTCTAGCCCCACTGAGCCAAAAACCTGATTGTCCTGTAAACAGATGTAGCTATAGGTTGTATAGGCATAGGAGGTGTAGAGGGAGTAGTCTGGGATGTAGGTATTAGCAACCCCTGAAAGTTAGCACCAAAATGGAGTTTACTAACCCCCATAGTCAGCACCAAGAGAGAGGCAGCGCTCCCCATAGTCATCACCAAAAGGTGACAGACACCTTCCCTATAGTCAGCATCAGGACAGAGGCAGCCTCCCCCTTTAGTCATCTCCAAAAGAAGACAGATGTCTCCCCTTTAGTCACCACCAAAATAGACACAGATGCTCCCTATAGTCAGCACCAAGATAGAGGCAACCACCCCCTCATAGTCAGCACCAAGACAGAGGCAGCCTCCCCTCATAGTCAGCACCAAGACAGAGGCAGCCTCCCCTCATAGTCAGCACCAAGACAGAGGCAAACCCCCCCCATAGTCAGCACCAAAACAAGGGACTTCCCCCCTTAGCACCAAGCAGAGGCAACCCCCCCCTTGCACCAAGCCCGAGAAAGCCCCCCCTGAAGTCAGCACCAAGAAAGAGACAGCCTTTAACCCCTCCTATAAGCACCAAGACAAGAGATCAAACCACCCCCAATTATGTCAAGCACCAAAGGACAGTACAGAAGAACAGAACTCCCTCATTGTCCAGCACCAAAGAAGAAGGGCTAACCACCCCTGAATAAGTCTAGCACCAAGTCAGAGAGGCAGCTGTCCCCCCATAGTCAGCACCAAGACAGAGACAGCCACCTCTCATAGTCAGCACCAAGACAGAGGCAACCACTTCCATAGGTCAGCTCTAGACAGATGGGCTATCCTCACCCCCAATAGTCTGCACTACATAGTCTGAGTTGCTTCCTACCCACCTAGTGTCAGCACCCTTGTAGTCTGTGGCATACACCCTCACAACTCTTAGTCCAAGCTCCAAATGACTGTGTCATTTCATACCACCTTATAGGTCAGCACCAAGGCAAAGAAGACAACCACCCCCCTCATAGGGTCAAGCACAAAGACAGAGGCAACCACCCCCTCATAGTCAGCTACCAATGGTCCAAGGCATGCTCCTACCCCAATGCATAGTCCAGATCCTTGTACCTGTGGAAGAGTCTCAACTAGTTGTCTGCACCCATGAAGACGGCTGCCTCCCCCCCAGTTGACAACATCCAAGACCACAGAAGGCAGACTCGCGACTTCTATTAGTCAGGCTCCAATGAACAGAGTCAAACCTCCCCCTCACTTAGTCAGACCAAGAGGGGACTGAAGGCAGCTATCCCCCTCATTGTCAGGACCAAGGATAGAGGCAGCACCCACCCATAGTTCATGCAACCAAGTACAGAGACAAAACACCCCTACATTGTCCTCGACACCATGACTGTCAGGCAGACAGTCTAACCATTAGTCAGTCACCACTAAGGATAATGAGGCATGCCACCCCACCCCCTTTGTAAGCACCAAGTCCAGAGGACACTCAGCACACCCCCATTGTCCAAAAGCACCAAGAACAGAGGCAACCTCCCCCTGTATCAGGCTACCAAGTCAGACCGGCAACCACCCCCCTCATAGTCAGCACCAAGACAGAGGCAGCTGTCCCCCCATAGTCAGCACCAAGACAGAGGCAGCCTCCCCCTTAGCACCAAGACAGAGACAGCCACCCCTCAGTCAGCACCATTGACGAGGAATCCTCCCATCCTTAGTCAGCACCAAGACAGAGGCAGCCTCCCCCATTAGCAACAAGACAGAGGCAACCACCTCCCATAGTCAGCACCAAGACAGAGACAGCCTCCCCTCATAGCACCAAGACAGAGACAACCACCCCCCATAGTCAGCACCAAGACAGAGACAGCCTCCCCTCATAGTCAGCACCAAGACAGAGGCAACCACCCCCTCATAGTCAGGACAACACAAGACAGATGGCAGCTGTCCCCCCTTTCAGTCAGCCACCAATGTCAGTGACTGCCAAAACCTTACATGTACAGCATCATAGACAGAGGCATACACCTCCATCCATTAGGTCTGCACCAAGTCAGTGCAAACCACCCCCCTTTGTCAGCACCAAGAAGAGACAACCACCCCCAATAGTCAGCACCAAGACAGAGGCAACCACCCCCTCATAGTCAGCACCAAGACAGAGACAACCACCCCCCATAGTCAGCACCAAGACAGAGACAGCCTCCCCTCATAGTCAGCACCAAGACAGAGGCAACCACCCCCTCATAGTCAGCACCAAGACAGAGGCAGCTGACCCCCCATAGTCAGCACCAAGACAGAGAGGCAAGCTCTCTCCCCCATCATAGTCAGCACTCAAGACAGAAGGCAGCACTCCACCCTCTAGGCACCAAACGAAAGACAGATGGAACAGCCCAGCGACATTCACATAGTCAGCACCAAGACAGAGACAACCACCCCCTCATAGTCAGCACCAAGACAGAGGCAGCATATCTCCCCCAATATGTCTTTAAATAGCTCCAAAAGAATGAGGCAAGCCTACACCCCCACCCCACATAGTCGCACCAAGAAGTGGACAACACTAATCCCTAAGTATGTACATGCTTCCAAGTTCAATGACAGAGGCTGACAAGAAGTCCACCTTTAGGTCAGCTCCAAGACTGAGGCATCCTACCCCACCCAATGTGTGGATTGAACCATAGGACCGTAGGATTTCCTCCCCACATTGAGGCAGCACAAGACTGAGGACTCACAGGCCCTCTCACCATGTTACTAGACATGAAAGCCCGGTGATGCACTCGGCAATATGATTTCCAAGTTAGGACCGGCAAACAAAACCCCACCCACCCCCCAAAGTTTTTAATCCGAGGCCAGCCAGGCACAAGCCCAGAATAAAACTGCCAAGTGATGCCACTGGCACCCTGATGGAAGCATCTGTCCGCATAGCACAAAGACAAAAGCAGCCTTCCGCAAATAGTCACCACCAAGGCAGAGGGAGCCACCTCTCATAGTCTGCACCAAGACAAAGGCATCCACCCCCCATAGTCAGCACCAAGACAGAGGCAACCACCCCCCATAGTCAGCACTAAGTCTTGTACGGACTTCAACCACAAGTGGCATGCTACGTGGGTCTAGTGGCATTCACACTCCATCCACTGTGGACTGATCCTTTTACTAGTGGCTTCAATACCTAAATGTTGCTCATTTGTCTTGTGGGTTGCGATGTATCACACTCTCCTAGATTTGGCAAGCTCACTTGTAAATGAAAGGCTAACCTCGCCCACTTGAGTACACATGACTCCAATGACAGCTGCCATCCAATCACACCTCCCTTTGGTCAGCTCAATGTCAGTAGGGCTTTCCTATCCGGACCTTAGGTCAGCTCACTCTAGATCAGATGGGTAAACCACACCATTGTAACAAGAAATACCAAGAAAGAGGCAGCACCCCATCAGTAGTCCAAGAGCTACCAAGGGTATATGACAGAGGCCAACCCATCCAACACCTCATTTGTCAGCTGCACCTAAGTCCAGAGGCTAGCCTCCCCCTCTGTGTCTTCACCAAGACTTTGCGCTAATCCACCCCCTCATAGTCGCACCAGACAGGCAAAAACCCATTTTTTAACACAAGAGAGGGACCCCCCCATGTCCCCCAGAAGAGGCCCACCCCCCCTACCTAGCCCAAGAAAGAGGCCCACCCCCCCAATCACAAAAAGACAGGGAAACCCCCCATTGTAAGTCCAAGAAAAAGTCAGTGCCCCTCAGTCACACCAAAAGGGTCAGACCCTCCCCTTTGTTAGCCCCAAGACAGAGGGCCGCCCCCCCCAAAAACGCACCAAGACAGAGGCAGCCACCCCTAAAGAACACCAAGACGGGGCAGCGCCCCCCTTCACACCAAAGACGGGCACCCCCCCATAGTCAGTTCCCAAAAAAGGGGGCCACCCCCCCCCCATTTTTTCCCCGGACAAAAGCAACCCCCCCCTGCCCAACCAAACGGGCCCACCCCCATGACGCCCAAAGCAAGGGAAAAAACCCCCCCTGTCCCAAAAGGCCCCCCCCCTTTAAGTCGCACCAAGACCCGGGAAACCAACCCCCCCTGTCGCCCCAAACGAGGCAACCACCACCCATGTCGCCCCAAAACAAGGAAAAACCACCTCCCATAGTCGCCCAAACGAGAAAAGACCTCCCTTTTGTCAGCACCAAGACGGGGAAAACCATCCCCCGAGCATCCGGACAAGAAACCCCCCCATTTAGCCCCGGCAACCCCTCCATTGGGCACCAAAAAACAGGGGCAGAAACCCCCTTTCACTCCAAGCAGAGGCAGCCTCCCCCCCTTAGTCGTACAAGCGAGGCAACCACCCCCCTAGTCCACCAAGCGAGGCAACCACCCCCCCATGTCGCCCCAAGCGGGCAAACCACCTTAGTCAGCCCGAAGAGGCCCCACCCTCCATAGACAGACCAAACGGGAACCCCCCCCCTTTGTCAGACCAAACGGGAATCCCCCTTAAACAAAACGGAAACCCCCCCAATGTCGCCCCAAACAAGGAAACATTTAGTCTAAAACGAAATTAAAGCCCCAAGCAGGAAAACCACCCCCATGTCAGCACCAAAACAGAACAACCACCTCCATATCAGCACCAAAACAGAGGCAACCACCCTCCTTTTGTCAGCAGAAAGGGGAAAGAGGAAACCACCCCCCGTCAGCCCAAGACAGAGGCAACCACCCCTAGCATACCAAAACAGAGGCAACCACCCCCCATACGAACCCAAAGCGGGGAACAAAGACCCCCATAGTCAGCACCAAGACAGACAACCACCCTCCAAGTAAGCCCCCAAGACAAAGCAACCCCCCCATTTCAGCACCAAGAAAAGGGCAAACCATCCATAGTCACACCAGACGAGGGAACCACCGCCCATTGACAACCAAGAAGAGGAACCCACGCCCGCAGCACCAAGACGGGAAGGAAACCACCCCCAAACCCCAACCAAAAAAGGGGCAACCCCCCCATAGTCAGACCAAACAGGACAAACCACCCTCCAAAAGGGCACCCAAGACAGAGGAACCAAAACCCCCCATGTCAGCCCCAAACAGAGGCAACCACCCCTCATCGCACAAAGACAGAGACAACCGCCCCCCATGTCACAGAAAAGACGGGGCAACCACCCCTAGTCCCACCAAGACAGAGACCCCAAACCCCCCCCATAGCAGCCCAAAGCCGAAAAATTACCCTCCAAGTCAGCCCAAGGAGGCAACCACCCTCCATAGTCAGCACCAGACAGAAAACCAAAACCCCTTCCACCAAGCAGAAAACCACCCCCCAAGCAGCCCCAAAAAGAACAACCCACCCCCCATATTCAAACCAAACAGAGGCAACCACCCCCATACACACCAAAAGAGGCAACCCCCCCTTTGTAAGCCCCAAACAGGGGCAAACCACCCCCCAATCAGCACCAACACAGAGGAACTACCCCCCCATAGTCAGCACCAAGACAGAGGCAACCACCCCCCCTAGTCAGCACCAAGACAGAGACAACCACCCTCCATGCACACCAAACGAGGAAAACCCCTCCATTTTCAGACCAAAAAAAGGCAAACCCCCCCTATAGCCAAAGACGAGACAACCCCTCCATAGTCAGCACCAAGACAGAGGCAACCACCCCCCTGTCCACCAAACAGAGCAACCCCCCATAGTAAGCACCAAGACAGAGGCAACCACCCCCCATAGTCAGCACCAAGACAGAGGCAACCACCCCCCATAGTCAGCACCAAGACAGAGGCAACCACCCCCCATAGTCAGCACCAAGACAGAGGCAACCACCCCTCATACCACATTTAAGACGAGGCAACCACCTCCATAGTCAGTCCCAAGACGAGGCAACCCCCCCATGCACACCAAACAGGGAAATCCCCCCCTAGTACCCAAGGACGAGGCCCCCCACCCCCTTTCCCAAGACGGGAAAACTGCCCCCCCCATATTCAGCACCAAGACAGAGGCAACCACCCCCCATAGTCAGCACCAAGACAGAGGCAACCACCCCCATTATTGTCAGCACCAAGACAGAGGCAACCACTCCCCATAGTCAGCACCAAGACAGAGGCAACCACCTCCCATAACCCCCCAAAGGGGACGAGGCAACCAAACCCCCCTTAATCAGCCCAACAGAGGCAACCCCCCTCCCTTATCAGCACCAAAAAGGGGAACCACCCCCCATATCAGCCCAAGACAAGGCACCACCCCCCAAGTCGCCCAAAGCCGGGGGCAACCACCCCCATAGTCAGCACCAAGACCGGGGCACCCCCCCTAGCCCACCAAGACAGAAGCAACCTCCCCCCATTTTCCCCGCCCCCAAACAGGCAACCACCCCCATTGTCATCACCAAGACAGAGGCAACCACCCCCCATAGTCAGCACCAAAACAGAGGCACCCACCCCACATAGCACCAAGACAGAGGCAACCACCTCCCATAGTCAGCACCAAGACAGAGGCAACCACCCTCCATAGTCAGCACCAAGACAGAGGCAACCACCCCCCATAGTCAGCACCAAGACAGAGGCAACCACCCCTCATAGCACAAAGACAGAGACAACCACCCTCCATAGTCAGCACCAAGACAGAGGCAACCACCCACCATAGTCAGCACCAAGACAGGGGGAAACCCCCCTCCAAGCAGCCCAAGAAAGGAACCACCTCCATATCACACCAAGACAGGGGCAACCCACCCCCATAGCCCAGCCCAAGACGAGAAAAACCCCCCCCCCTGTCACCCCAAAGACAGAGGTAACCACCCCTCTAGTCGTACAAAAGAGACAACCACCCCCTCATAGTCAGCACCAAGTCAGTAACAACCACCCCCCATAGTCAGCACCAAGTCAGCGACAACCACCCCCCATATCGCCCCAAAGACAGGGAAAAACCCAACCTCTTTTCGCACCAAGACAGAGACAACCACCCCCCATAGTCAGCACCAAGACAGAGGCAACCACCCCCCATGTCACACAAACGAAAAACCACCCCCCATGTCACACCAAAGACAGGGCAGCCCCCCCCATTATTGCAGCACCAAGGGAAAAGGGAACCCACCCCCATAGTCAGCCCAAGCAAGGCAACAACCCCCCCATAGTCAGCACCAAGACAGAGACAACCACCCCCCATAGTCAGCACCAAGACAGAGACAACCACTCCCCATAGTCAGCACCAAGACAGAGACAACCACCCTCCATAGTCAGCACCAGACGAGACAACCACCCCCATATCGCACCAAGAAAGAAAAAACCCACCCCCCCATAGTCGCACCAAACGAGACAACCACCCCCCATAGTCAGCACCAAGACAGAGACAACCACCCTCCATAGTCAGCACCAAGACAGAGGCAACCACCCTCCATAGTCAGCACCAAGACAGAGACAACCACCCTCCATAGTCAGCACCAAGACAGAGACAACCACCCTCCATAGTCAGCACCAAGACAGAGGCAACCACCCCCCATAGTCAGCACCAAGACAGAGGCAACCGACCCCCATAGTCAGACTTCCCAAAAAATGGAGTCCGTGGGGGTGGGGGTTTCCCCTGAGGTCGTGGGGATGTTCTCCCACCACCTGATGTTCATGAAGATCCTCAGATTCCTGTATCTCTAGCACATACCGCGGTGCTGCAGAACACTCTGCATATTGGGGGTCTTTGCTCTGCAGAGTGTGCGTCATTCTTGCATCCCCCCGAGAGGGCGGCCCGGCCCGGGCCCCAGGTTCCAGTCAGTACACAGGGTCCAAACCCCCCTGTTTGTAATTACAGTGTTCCCCACGGCCCCCGGTGTGAGCGAACATGGCCGCCGCCCCGGATGGGGACACATTATGGAGGCGCCTGAGGGGCCGCATGTCCTGTACCCACCGGGGCCCCATAAAAAGGGCACAGGCCGCCCAGGGGAGGGGGTGGGATCCCGCGACATCATTTCATAATATATTTTTCAGGACTGAAAAATGCAACAACCGAGCCTTAAAGGGGTCCCCGCCGCCATGTGCTGCTTCCACCCGCAGTTCCCAGGATGCATTATTTCCATTTTTATAAACTGCATGCACCTGACAGCTGCATCCAGGTACAAAAGAATGGGAGGAGCCTGACACCGACCCGGAAATAGTACGAGCGGCGCAGACAATGTGCAGGGGAGGTGCAAACGCTGGCGCTGAAGGGGAAGAGGAGTCTGCATTTTGGGTGTCAGTTTTCATCCTACTGTTATGGGGTCACTGCTTCCTCTGGAACTTGTCTGCTAGATGCCCACGCCCCCTGGGGCGCAGGTATACAGGGCGGAGGGGACACCCCTACACCAAGGGGAAGGGACAATACGGGGGGCCCCCCAAGGGGGGCCCAAACTCCCCATTAAAACTGGGTTCTGCCTTTTTACAAAAAATGGGGATATTTACTTATAAACCCCATACTGAGAGCTCAATGCCACACACTGCTAGATACCTGCCCCCTCATGAGCCTGACGATGCAGTTATAATGACGCCCATCGCCCCTTTCCCTTGGGGGGATTTCGTGGTTTTGTTTTTTGCACCTCCCCTGAGTTTTTGATATGAACTGGTATTTATCCAAGTGCAGTTTTTTTTCTGGGCACTGCCGCCCCCTATTGGAGGGGTGAGTGAGCAATTGTTCATTATCCAGCTGCACCTGTCATAGTATATCCCAGGCAGCACTGGGGCCCGCTGCCTCTTACTGGGAATGTTCCAATGGAGCTTGAGTGTTTGGGTTTTGTTTTTCCCAATGCCTTGCACCTCACGTTTAGGATGTTCACGGCTTAAAATGGCGTATTTCGTCCGTAATTTGCCCTAAGTGGCAATTACGGGCGAAAACGGCCCATTCATTTTTATTCACAGTTCTCATAGAGAAAATATGGATTACGTCTCCCTCTCCCGGCGCCGGGGGGAGATAATTGACAATGGTTACTTTTGCGGCGTATCGCGCCGCTAGCAGTGATTGTCTATGGGCCCGGGGAGGGGGCGGCCCCCCGCTCACTCCCCGCTCCCGCCCCGCCCCGGCCACACGGCGTTAAATTTCGGGGCGTAATTACGCCCTGCAAATACACCGTGTGAACAAAGCCTTAGATTGCCAGAACCAGAGCTGTTCATACACATTAAGTAGATGTCGGCCAAACCTAAAGATTTCAAAAGGACGACTGATACCTGGAGGGAGGACAGAGGAGTCTGGAGGGAGGAGGACAGGAGTCTGGAGGGAGGAGGACAGGAGTCTGGAGGGAGGAGGAAAGAGGAGTCTGGAGGGAGGAGGACAGAGGAGTCTGGAGGTGGACCAGAGGAGTATGGAGGAGGGAGGAGAAGAGGAGGGAGGGAGGGAGGAGGACTGAGGAGTCTGGAGGGAGGAGGAGGACAGAGGGGTCTGGAGGGAGGGGGACAGAGGAGTCTGTGGGGAGGAGGAGGACAGAGAGGTCTGGAGGGAGGAGGACAGAGGGGTCAGGAGGGAGGAGGAGGACTGAGGAGTCTGGAGGGAGGAGGACAGAGGGGTCTGGAGGGGAGGGAGGACAGAGGAGTCTGGAGGTGAGGAGGAGGGAACAAGGAGGGGGTCTGGAGGAGAAGGAGGACAGGAGGAGTCTGGAGGGAGGAGGACAGAGGAGTCTGGAGGGGACAGAGAGGTCTGGAGGGAGGAGGAAAGAGGGGTCTGGAGGGGGACAGAGAAGACTGGAGGGAGGCGGAGAACAGAGGCGTGTGGTGGGAGGAGGGAGAGGAGTCCTGGAGTGAGGAGGAGGGACAGGAGGGGTATGGAGGAGAAGGAGGAGGACCAGAGGAGTCTGGAGGGAGGAGGACAAAGGAGTCTGGAGGGGACAGAGGAGTCTGGAGGGAGGAGGACAGAGGGAGTTGGTATGGGAGGGGGAACAGAGGGGTAGTCTGGAGGGAGGAGGACAGAGGAGTTTGGAGGGAGGGAGGACAGAGGGGTCTGGAGGGAGGAGGAGGACAGAGGAGTCTGGAGGGAGGAGGACAGAGGGGTCTGGAGGGAGGAGGACAGAGGAGTCTGGAGGGAGGAGGACAGAGGGGTCTGGAGGGAGGAGGACAGAGGGGTCTGGAGGGAGGAGGACAGAGGGGTCTGGAGGGAGGAGGATGGAGGAGTCTGGAGGGAGGACAGAGGAGTCTGGAGGGAGGAGCGACAGATGGGTCTGAGGGAGGAGGACAGAGGAGTCTGGAGGGAGAGGGACAGAGGAGTCTGTAGGGAGGAGGACAGAGGAGGGTCTGGAGGGAGGCGGACAGAGGGGTCTGGAGGGAGGAGGCAGAGGAGTCTGGAGGGCGGAGGAGGACAGAGGAGGCTGGAGGGAGGGAGGAGGATGGACCGAGGGTCTGGATGGAGGACAGAGGGATCTGGAGGGAGGACAGAGGAGTCTGGAGGAGGAGGACAGAGGACGTCTGAGGAGGAACAGACGGAGTCTGGAGGAGTTACAGAGGGTTGGAGGAGGACAGAGGGGTCTGGAGGGAGGAGGACAGCGGAGTATGGAGGGAGGAGGAGGAGGAGGGACAGAGGGTCTGGAGGTGAGAAGGACAGAGGGGTCTGAGGAGGAGGAGGACAGAGGAGTCTGGAGGAGGACAGAGGGGTCTGGAGGGAGGAGGACAGAGGAGTCTGGAGGGAGGAGACAGAGGAGTCTGGAGGGGACAGAGGAGTCTGGAGGGGACAGAGGAGTCTGCAGGGAGGAGGACAGAGGGAGTTGGAGGAGGAGGACAGAGGAGTCGGGAGGAGGAGGGGGACAGAGGGGTCTGGAGGGAGGAGGAGAAGTGAGTCGGAGGGAGGAGGACAGAGGAGTTTGGAGGAGGAGGACAGTGGAGACTGGAGGGAGGAGACAGAGGGATTTGGAGGGAGGAGGACAGAGGGATCTGGAGGAGGTACAGAGGGAGTCTGGAGGAGGACAGAGGAGACCGGAGGGAGGTCAGAGGAGTCTGGAGGATGGGACAGAGGAGTCTAGAGGGAGGACAATAGGAGTCTGGAGGAGGACAGATGGGTATGGGAGGATACTGAGGGAGTCTTAGAGGGGGGAAGTTGAGTATGGATGAGACAGAGGAGTCTGGAGGAGACAAAGGAGTCTGGAGGAGACAAAGGAGTCTGGAAGAGACAGAGGAGTCTGGAGGGGAGAGAGGAGTTGAGGGACAGAGGAGTCTGGAGGAGGACAGAGGACCCTGGGGGAGGACAGAGGAGTCTGGAGGGAGGCAGAGGAGAGAGGGTTCTGGGGGGGACAGAGGGATGTCTGGAGGGAGGAGGACAGAGGAGTCGTGAGGGAGGAGGACAGAGGGTCGGGAGGGAAGGAGGACGAGGAGTCTGGAGGGAGGAGGGAGACAGAGGAGTCTGGACGGCAGGAGGAGGACAGAGGAGTCTGGAGGGAGGAGGAAAGAGGTGTCTGGAGGGAGGAGGACAGAGGAGTCTGGAGGGAGGAGGAGGACAGAGGAGTCTGGAGGGAGGGGACAGAGGAGTCTGGAGGGAGGAGGAGGACGAGGAGGAGGAGGAGGACGGAGGAGTCTGGAGGGGAGGAGGACAGAAGGAGTCGTGAGGTGAGGAGGTCCAGAGGAGTCTGGAGGGAGGAGGACAGAGGAGCTGGATAACTAGAGGGAGGACAGAGGAGTCTTGAGGAGAAACAGAGGGTCTGGAGGAGGACAGAGGGGTCTGGAGGGAGGAGGAGGACAGAGGTGTCTGGAGGGAGGAGGAGGAGGACAGAGGAGTCTGGAGGGAGGAGGACAGAGGAGTCTGGAGGGGGGAGGGAGGAAGGACAGCACGGAGTCTGGAGGAGGAGACAGGGGAGTATGGAGGGAGGAGGACAGAGGTAATAAGGGAGGGAGGAGGGGAGGACAGAGGGGTCTGGAGGAGGACTGAGGGGTCTGGAGGGAGGACAGAGGTGTCTGGGGGAGGAGGTGGCAGAGAGTCTGGAGGGGAGGAGGAGGACAGAGGAGTCTGGAGGGAGGACTGAGGAGACTGGAGGAGACAGGAGGAGTCTGGGGAGGAACAGATGGGGTCTCGGAGGGGGAGGACAGAGGAGTCTGGAGGGAGGGGAGGACAGAGGGGTCTGGAGGGGAGGAGGGACAGAGGTGTCTGGAGGGAGGAAGAGAGGAGTCTGGAGGAGGTCAGATGGGGTCTCGGAGGGCGGAGGACAGGGTCTCTGGAGAGAGGAGTGGACAGATGGGTCTGGAGGGAGGAAGGACAGAGGGGTGTGGAGGAGGAGGACAGAGGGTTCTGGAGGAGGAGGAGGACAGGAGGGTCTGGAGGAGGAGGACAGAGGAGAGTCTGGATGAGGAGGACAGAGGGGTCTGGAGAGAGGAAGGACAGAGGAGAATGGAGGGAGGAGGACCAGATGAGATGGAGGGAGGAGACAGAGGAGTCTGGGAGGGAGGAGGGGGACAGAGGGGTATGGAGGGGGGACAGAGGGGTCTGGAGGGGACAGAGGGGTCTGGAGGGAGGAGGACAGAGGAGTCTGGAGGGAGGGGACAGAGGGGTCTGGAGGGAGGACAGAGGAGTCTGGAGGCAGGGGACAGATGGACGACCCGGAGGGAGGGACAGAGGAGGGTCTGGAGGGGGACAGAGGAGTTAGAGGATGGACAGAGGAGTCTGGAGGGGGACAGAGGAGTCTAGAGGACGGACAGAGGAGTTGGAGGATACAGAGGATTCTGGATGAGACAAAGGAAGTCATGGAGGAGTACACGAGGGGTCTGGAGGAGCTACAGAGAGTCTGGAGGGGACAGGATGAGGTCTGGATGAGACAGAGGAGTCTGTAGGAGACAAAGGAGTCTGGAGGGGGAGAGAGGAGTTGAGGGTACAGATGGATTCTGGAAAAGAGGGACAGAGTATACTTTATTAGTCTTACATAGTAGACATTAGTGATACTTATTCTTACGAGTATTATAACATCTTATACATAATTAATACGTAGGCATACTTTTCTTTTGGGCTATAGTGGTGTGTGTTTAAGAGAGATTTGTGTGTGTAGATTAGTTTGCATTTCCCATATTATACCATCCTTTTCCCTGGTCTTTATACGTCTGAAGTTGTGTGAGAGAGAATGTGTGTTGTGTGTGACAGGAGGAGTCGGCTTTACCCCGCCGACAGGGTGTTCTGTGAAGGGGACAGAGGAGTCTGGATGCTTTCACTCGCGCGCGTCGCCTCGATCGCGCTCGGCGACCATTGCCATGAGCGCGCTCTCGCGTCGCGCTATCCGGCGTGTGCACGACTCGCTAGGGGTTGGAGGAGGGGACAGAGGTGTCTGGAGGGGTCAGATGAGTATGGAGGAGACAGAGAGGAGTCTGGATGGGGAAAGAGTAGCCTGGAGGAGACCAAGAGGAGTCAGGAGGGCAGGGACAGAGGTGTCTGGAGGGGACAGAGGTGTCTGGAAGGGAAAGAGGGGTCGGGAGGAGGAGGACAGAGGGGTCTGGAGAGAGGAGGACAGAGGAGTCTGGAGGGAGGGGACAGAGGAGTCTGGAGGGAGGAGGACAGAGGAGTGGAGGGAGGGGGACAGAGGGGTCTGGAGGGGAGAGGAGACAGAGGGAGTCATGGAGGGAGGAGGACAGAGGGAGTCTGGAGGAGAGGACAGGGTAGTCTTGGAGGGAGGGAGGAGTGACAGAGGATGTTGGAGGCGAGGAGGACTGAGGTCGTCTGGGGGAGGGAAGAGGAGTCTGGAGGGAGGAGGGAGGGACAGAGGAGTCTGAGAGGAGACCAGAGAAGTGTGGAGGAGACAGAATAGTTGGAGGTGGGAAGAGGGAGTCTGGAGGGAGGAGGACAAGGACGGAGTCTGGAGGAGACAGGAGCTAAGTGTGGAGGAGGGACAGAGGAGTCTGGGAGGAGGACAGAGGAGTCTTTAGCGAGAGGACAGAGAAGTCTCGGAGGAGGACAGAGGAGTCTGGAGGAGGACAGAGGAGTCTGGAGGGGGACAGAGGAGTCTTTAGCGAGAGGACAGAGAAGTCTGGAGGTGACAGAGGAGCTCTGAGGAGGTGACAGGGAGTCTGGAGAGGGGGACAGAGGATGTCTGGAGGGGACAGAGGAGTCTGGAGGGAGGACAGAGGAGTCTGGAAGGAGGAGTCTGGAGGGGGACAGAGTAGTATGGAGGGGTCAGGGGAGTATGGATGGAGACAAGAGGAGTCTGGTGGGGACAGAGGAGCCGGAGGGAGAGCGGGGAGGAGCCTGGAGGAGACAGAGGAGTCTGGAGGGGACAGAGGAGTCTGGAGGGAGGACAGAAGAGTCTGAAGGGGACAGAGGAGTCAGGAGGTGACAAAGAAGTCTGGAGGAGACAGATTAGTCTGGAGGGAACAGAGGAGTCTGGAGGAGACAGAGGAGTCTGGAGGGAGGAGGACAGAGGAGTCTGGAGGGAGGAGGACAGAGGGGTCTGGAGGGAGGAGGACAGAGGGGTCTGGAGAGAGGGGGACAGAGGAGTCTGGAGGGAGGAGGACAGAGGGGTCTGGAGGGACAGATTAGTCTGGAGGGAACAGAGAGGAGTCTGGAGGGAGGAGGACAGAGGAGTCTGGAGGGAGGGGACAGAGGAGTCTGGAGGAGACAGAGGAGTCTGGAGGGAGGGGACAGAGGAGTCTGGAGGAGACAGAGAAGTGTGGAGGAGACATAGGAGTCTGGAGAGGACAGAGGAGTCTGGAGGGAGAGGACAGAGGAGTCTGGAGGAGACAGAGGAGTCTGGAGGAGACAGAGGAGTCTGGAGGAGGACAGAGGTGTTTCGGTGAGGTGACAGAGGAAGATCTGGGAGGGGGGACAGAGGAGTCTGAGGGGGGGAAGAGGGAGTCTGGAGGGGGTACTGGAGGAGTCTGGAGGGAGGACTGAGGAGTCTGGAGGAGGGAGGACAGGGGAGTCTGGAGGAGGGTAGGTACTGTGAGGAGTCTGATGGGGGACAGAAGGAGTCGGGAGGTTGACAAAGAAAAGTCTGGAGGAAGACCGGATTTAGTCTGGAGGGAACAGAGGCGTCTGGAGGAGACAGATTAGTCTGCAGGGAACAAAGGCGTCTGGAGGGGACAGAGGAGTCTGGAGGGGACAGAGGTGTCTGGAGGGAGGAGGACAGAGGAGTCTGGAGGAGGACAGAGGTGTCTGGAGGGAGGAGGACAGAGGATTCTGGAGGGAGGAGGACAGAGGGGTCTGGAGGGAGGAGGGGTGGAGAGGGGTCGGGAGGAGGGGGGGAGGAGGACGAGGGGTTGGAGGGGGAGGAGGAGGGGGACAGAGGGGTCTGGAGGGAGGGGAGGAAAGGACAGGGGGGGTTGGGGGAGGGGGGGAGGGGACAGAGGGGTTGGGGGGGAGAAGGGGGAACAGGGGGGGTTTGGGGGAAAAGGGGGGACAGAGGGGTCGGAGGGGGGAGGGGAGGCCCAGGGAGTCGGGAAAGGGAGGAGGAGGACAGAGGAGTCTGGAGGGAGGGGGGGGACAGAGGGGTCTGGGGAGGGGGGGACAGAGGGGTCTGGAGGGGGAGGGGGGGACAGAGGGGTCTGGGGAGTAGGAGGACGAGGGGTCTGGAGGGAGGAGGAGGAGGACAGGGGGTTTTTGGGAGGAGGGGGAACAGAGGGGTTGGAGGAGGAGGAGGAGGACGGGGGCAGGGTGGAGGAGGGGGGGGGGGACAGGGGGGGGTTGGAGGGAGGAGGAGGAAAGAGGGGTTAAGGAGGAGGAGGACAGAGGGGTTTGGGAAAGGAGGGGGGGGGGGAAACGAGGGGTCGGAGGGAGGGGAGGAAGAGGGGTTGGGGGAAGGAGGGGGAAAACAGAGGGGTCTGGGGGGAGGAGGAGGAAGAGGGGTTGGAGGGGACAGAGGGGTCTGGGGGGGATGGGGGGGGCAAAAGGAGTTTTGGAAAGAAGACAGAGCAGGTGGGTGGCAGGGGGGGCCCAAAATCCAGGAGCGAATATATGTTTGGGGTTTAAAAAAACAGAAAAAAAAACCTTCCCTTTAAATGAAATGAAAAACATATCACTGATCAAAAAGAATTTTTGAATGCGGTCATTATGGGAGGGGGTTTGTGGGGCCCGAAATGGAGATGGTAGGGGGTGTGGGGGCCCCATTTAGGGGAGGGGGTTTAGAGGGTGTTTTTGGGTAAGTAGGGGAGGGGGTAGAGTGTTTTTTGGGTCTGAAATGGAGGGTGGTAGGGGGTTGTGGGGTCATTTAAGGGGTCGTTGGGGTTTTGGGGTTCTGTATGGAGGAGGTAGAGGTTGTGGGGTTTGTAGGGAAGGGTGGTAAGAGGGGTGTAGGGTCGGAAAGGAGGAGGTGAGGTTGTAGGGTCAGAAAGGGGAGGGGGTTAGAGGGTGTGGGGTTCAGTAGGAGGGGGTTTAGGGGTTTTTGGTCGGTATGGAGGGGGTTTAGAGGGTTTTTTGGGTCAGTAGGAGGGGGTGGTTGAGGGTTTCCCGGGGAAAGGGTCAGTAGGGGAAGGTGTTTGTGGGTTTTGGGGTTCTGTAGAGGGGGTTTGAGGGTTTTTGGGGTCTTTTTGGGGGAGGGGTTTAGAGAGTGTTGGGTCTGTTTGGAGGGGGGTAAGGGGGGTAGGGTCAGGGGGGGGGGGGAAGGTCTTTTAGGGGGGTTTTGGGTCGGGTATGGGGGGGTTAGTGGGTTGGGGGTTTAAGTTTGGAGGTGATAGGGGGTTTTAAAAAGGGTCTTTTAGCGGGGGGTTTTGAGGGTGTAGGGGTGGGGTAGGGATAGGTGGTGGGAAGGGTTTTGGGGGGTCGGGTAGGGAGGGGGTAGAGGGTGTTGGGTAAATAGGGGGTGTTTAGGGGGGTTTTAAGGGTCGGGGTGGAGGGGGGTTAGGGGTGTAGGGTCAGTAGGAGGGGGTTAGGGGGTTTTTGTAGGGTCGGTAGGGGAAAGGGAGATAGAGGGTGAAAGGTCTTTTATGGAGGTGGTAGGGGGTGTAGGGTCTTTGGAGGTGAAGGGGGTTTGTAGGGTCGTAGGAGGTGGTAGAGGGTGTAGGGTCGGTATGGAGGAGGTAGAGATTGTAGGGTCTGTATGGGGGTGGTAGGGGTGTAGGTTAAAGTATGGAGGGGGTTTAGAGTTTGTAGGGTCAGTATGGAGGTGGTAGGGGTTTGGGGGGGTTAAGTATGGAGGTGTTTGGGGTTGGGGGGTTTTAAAGTGGGAGGGGGGTGAGGGTTTTTGGGTAAGTATGGAGGTGGTGGGTTTTTTGAAAAGGGTCTGTTTGGAGGCGGGAGGGGGTTTTTGGTTTTGTGAGGGTCGAAAAGGAAAAAGGGGTTTTGGAGGGGGGTGTGGGGGTCAGTTGGGGGTTGGTTTTGGGGTTTTGGGTTCTTATGGAGGTGGTAGAGGGTGTAGGATCATTTATGGAGGGTGGAGGGGTGTGGGATAAGAAATGGAGGGGGGTTGTTGAGGTGTGGGGGTCAGTTTGGAGGGGGTTTGAGGGTTGTAGGGTCAGTATGGAGGTGGTAGGGGGGGTAGGGTAAGTATGGAGGTGGTAGAGTTTGTAGGGTCAGTAGGGAAAGGTGGTGGGAGGGTGTAGGGTCAGTAAGGAGGGGGTAAAGGGGTGTAGGGCAGTTTTGGAGGGGGTTTGAGTTTGTAGGGTCATTTAGGGAAAGGTGGTAGAGTTTGTATGGTCAGTATGGAGGTGGTGGGGTGTGGGGGGTGGGCTATGGAGGGGGGTTTTTAGGGGTGTGGGGCAGTATGGGGGGTTTTGGGTTTAGAGGGTTTTTTGGGGGGTCGGTAGGGAGGTGGTAGAGGGGTTGTAGGGTTCCGTATGGTGGGGGTGGGGAGGGGGGGGGGTTTGGGTTAGGGTCAGTAGGAGGTGATAGAGGTCTGGGTCAAGTAGGAGGGTGGTAGGGGGTTTGTAGGGGTCAGTAGGGGGTTTGTTTAGGGGGTGTGGGGTCAGTGGGAAAGGGTGGTAGAGGGTGTAGGGTCAGTATGGGTGGTGGTAGGAGGGTTAGGGTAAAAGAATTTGGAAAGGTGGTTTGAGGGGGTGGGTTTTTTAGTATGGAGGTGGTTAAGAGGGTTTTGGTTAAAGGGTGGGGGTGGTTGAGGGTGTAGGGTAAAGTTGGGGGTTTGGGAAAGGGGGGTGTAGGGTATAGGGGAGGGGGGTTAGGGGGTTGTTGGGGTTAGTATGGAGGGGTTTGGTTTAGAGGGTTTTGTGGGTCGGTAGGAGAGGGTTTAGGGGGTTTGTGGGGGTTTCAGTTTGGAGGTGGTAGAGGTTTTTGGGTTCGTAAAAGGTGGTAGGGGGGTTGGAGGTTAAATTTTGGAGGGGGGGTTTAGGGGGAAATTTTGGGTCATATTGGAAAAGGGGGTTTTAGGTGGGGTTGAAAGGTTTTGTAGGGGGGGTTTGGTTTGGGGTGTAGGTTCAGTAGGGGGGGGAAGGGGGTTTAAGGGTCATTTGGAGGTGGTAGGGGTGTAGGGTCGAAGGAGGTGGTTAGGGGGTTTGGTAGGGTCAGTGTGGAAAAAAGGTGGTAGGGGGGGGTGGAAATCAGTATGGAGGTGGAAAGAGGGTGTAGGGTCAGTTTGGAGGTGGTAGAGGGTGTAGGATCAGTATGGAGGTGGTAGAGGGTGTAGGGTCGGGTTTGGGAGGGGGGTAGGGGTGTAGGGTCTGTATGGGGTGGGTAGAGTTTTTTGGGTCGAAATGGAGGGGGTTTGAGTTTGATGGGTAAAGTTTGGAGGTGGTAGAGGGGTGGGGGTCAGAGGAGGTGGAAGAGGGTGTAGGGTCAGAATGGGGGTTTGGTAAAAAGTTTGTGGGTCAGTATGAGGTGGTAGAGTTTGTAGGGTCAGTATGGGGGGGGTTTAGAGGGTTTTTGGGTCGGTATGGAGGTGGTAGAGGGTTTTGGGCGGTTTGGAGGGGGGGGAAAAGGGGTTTTTTGGGTCGGGTATGGGGGGGTTGGAGGGTGTAGGGTCAGTATGGGGGTTTGGTAGGGGTTTTGTAGGGCCCATTTTGGAGGTGATAGAGGGTGAGGGCCCATTTGGAGGTGGTAGGGGTGTGGGCCCGTAGGTGGGTGATAGAGGGGGTAGGGTCAGAGGAGGGGGTTTAGGGGGTGTAGGGTCTTTTTGGAGGTGGTAGTGGGTTTGTGGGGTCATTTAGGGGAGGTGGTAGGGGGTTGTGGGGTTAGTATGGAGGGGGTAGGGGGGGTGTAGGGCCCGGTAGGAGGGGTAGGGTAGAGGGTTGTTGGGGTTCATTTAGGGGGGTTTGGATTTTTGTAGGGTTTTGGGGTCAGATGGGGGGTTGGTAGGGGGGTTGTAGGGTTAGTATGGGGGTTTTTGAAAGGGGGGGTTGTTGGGCCCCGGTAGGAGATGGTAGGGGTGTGGGGGCTTTCTGAAATGGAGGTTGGTAAAAGGTTGCAGGGTCGGTAGGGGGGGTGTAGGGGGGGTTTTAGGGTAAAATTATGGAGGGTGGTAGGGGTTTGAGGGCCCATTTATGGAAAGGGGGTGGGGGGAAGTAGGGTCATTTAGGGGAAGGTGGTAGAGGGTTTTTAAGGGTTTTGTAGGAGGTGGTAAGGGGGTTTGTAGGTTGTATGGAGGTGGTAGAGGGTTGTAGGGTCTGTAGGAGGTGGTAGAGGGAGAAGAAGGTTAGTAGGAGGGGGGGTAAGGGTGTAGGGTCAGTATGGGGGGTGGTAGAGGGTTTTGGGTCGTGGAGGTTTGGTGGGGAAGTGTAGGGTCATTTTTGGAGGTAACCCCAAACCAAAGAAAAGGAAAAACAGCTCCCCTCTTTTAGTATTCAACGATTTTAACCAGTCCCCGGTTTGTTTGCGTAATGGATTTTGTCGCACGGCTCCGGGGGGTACCCCTTTAAATTTGAAAAAAGCAAGGGAAGGATAAACCCAGTTGGCACTCTCTCCAAATCAGACCCTGGGCGCAAGCTTCTTAAAAAGAAAAAATTTTTTCCTTTTATTAAAAAAAGTAGTTAAAAAAAGGGTTTGCATCCCAAGCAAAAACACCCTTATGGACGACCAAAGAGGGGAACACAGAGAAAGCTAAGTCCTGAAAGGTTTGGTTGGACCCAAAGCGTTTCGGGTCACATGACCCTTACTCAAAATGGTTTTGACATTTATAAAGTAAAGTGCTTCATTACAACTCATGAGCCTTAATTGTGGAATATGAGTAAAAAAATTCTAGTAAAATATCAGGAAGGGGTCCAGATTGCAGAGTTTTGAAATGCTGAAATTTCTATATACATAACGATGATGTTTCTTATGATGTACTTATGAAAAAAATTAAGTGATAATTACAGAAATTAGAAACCAAATTTATCAGCGTCAAACAGCAAAAATTCAAAAACGAATGAATACACAAGTGGACTTTAGCTCCTAGGTACAACAATGTTATCATACCTGGAATAACCAATCAGGGATCGAACTCCAAGACTATCCTCGAAATAGAAGAGCAGACGTTTTAATTCTAAATAGAAGAGTTAGTTTTTTCGAGAATTTGACTCAATTACGGACCGCGTACTACAATGCGAGATACCTGCAGCGAGACACCTGTTACCTTTACACAGAAACCCATAGGAAATCTGTTCAGCAGAGTATCAGGTATACAAGAGCTAGTACCATCTGTTTGCACAATCTGGGTCGAGACATTAATACATCCTGGTACTATCGCGGACTTGCCCTAATCACGTCAAGTGTATACTAAGGAAATCGCAAAAAACTACATACAGGAGAAGCGTGACTTAAAGCTACCGGTGGAACAAAGAAAGAGTGCAAGGCAAATACCAGGAAAACGACGGAACTTTTACCATCGATAATAAATTCTGGTCCTAGCCATATTAAGTATCGCAGGATGGCTAATACTCAGCCTAGTCCAAAGTCTGAGCTTTCACCGTACGTGTAATTTTCAGGGTCTACGTCAGACCTTGCTGAGGACAATAAACCAAGTATGTTGTCCGCCCAATCACACTTAAAAATCATTTTATGTCCCCTGAATAGTGATTATTGAGAAAGTGCAGGATAAGATTATATTCCAACTTCTTCAGATTACACCAGCTAGAGATGCTTATTGAGGAATACTTATACCTGAATTCCATGATTTATACAGGGGATAGAATCAGTTGAGAATAGCGCTCAACGTCCAAAGTGAATCTATACTACTGATGCGCAGGTAGTATGATTTTACTATGGTGATAACAGATTGTAGGTGTAACAGAAACTGAATATTTTTATCCCATTACTCAAGATTACCATACTATGAGGTATTGTTCCAGGATAGGGGTGGAAGAAGCTCGTAATCAAGATTTATATAACATCAGGAAGGTCGCTTCTATAGGTTAGCCTCGTGAGGATGTATCTAATCTTAAATTTTCAGATACATAAAGCACTACTGCCCTTCAAGATAATGGAGAGATTAATCATCCTCGCCAGGCAGTATACAAAGGTGGGCTAGTGGTCCCGCGTTAGTACAGGATCTCTATGAACGAGAATTTGTTCTATTTGCAAGATTCTAGAAGTTATTTATCAGGGTTACTGAGGGATGCCTCACTCTAATAGAAGTAGGCAGAAAACGGATTTGATAGCTGTCATTAATCACGCATTGTCACCATGGTGTCTCTACTCTTAGTGAATCTGCAACGAACACACCCCACATGTTTTGGGGAAAAATCCTATTATGGCTCTAATTCTGTGCCAGTGCTCTGCCTAAAATGATCAGCAGGGGTCGTTTTCCACCTGCTTTTCGGCCATCGGTCTCAGGTATCTAGGACGTTCTTTAAATGAGCCTCTGGTGAGCGTGTGGGTCGATTTGCAACACTAGCTCCCTGTGTGTCAAAGGGCGGAGGTGGTTTTTTAAGAGATCACCGATAAACAGCTTAATATTAATACACTAGAAGGATAGTCTTGGCCGACTGCGGGACCTTATGGGGTGCCTGGGCTAGCATGTGATGTATGGGTGTTATACCCATGCATCCGCACATGGCCAGCCCTCTCGTGCCTCAGGCAAGATTTTTTTATGGGGGCATTGTGGGGGGTGGTAAGCAGTTGCACTTTTCGCATAGAAAAACAAGGTTTCATTCCTTTTCGGGCAGTAAGAGTAATATTACTCTCTCACTATATTTTTTTATGTTTAATAAACATTTTTTTATGAACAAAGGTAACCAAGGAGGACTTGCATGGGGGCGCCGTTTTTCGCCATCTCTGGCCAATATTTATAATGGCAGCACTAGGGAGAAAAAGTATCTTCTTTAATATAGTATCATCCTTTTTTTGTAGATGTAATCCAAATGGGTACACGAATATACATAGAACAGTAAAAAAACTTGATCCCTTATATGGACAGGGTATGTGGGCACAATCGACACGGTCAGTATTGTTGTGTACAGCGTATCTTAATGACAATAATATGGGTTTGATCTTTACTCACTGAACATAAATTGGAGACCGCCATTAAATTATTTGGATGTTACTTTAACCAATAGATCGAAGACAACAAAATAATAGTGTAAACCTTTTATACTAAACCCCATGTATGCAGAAACACCAATTTGAAGGAGGGGCTGGACTCTTGTCATCCCTGCCCTCACAATGTGTAAATAATCATCCCAGAAGCGTGAGAGGCTTATAAGATGAAAGCGGAAAAAAGATACTACGCCCTAAGTGAATATAAATTACAAGAATGCAAAAGTACATTCGGAGTTTGAACGGAGGAGAGGATACTCATTTCTCAAGAACAACTAAATCATGCCACAAATAGGGGTGAAATGAATAATTATATGGTCAAAAACTATTCTGAAGAAAACATAGGATTCCAAGGATCGTCTGATAATATATATACACTTTCACAACTAATTATAGCAAACAATTTAACAAATCGTGAACCATCACAAAATCACACTTACCATTCTGTATGTTAATCCATTTATCTAAGTTGATATTTATAAAAAAAGTCAGCATTTATTTCAGCGCAAAGCCCGCGAGTATAGGGTTCTCCGTATCTCCCCCAGTTTTTTCTCATCTAATTCCCACTCTGTCTCGCACTCCACTGGCTCAGCACTATAGTTTTTGTTTATGGTTGTGGACTGAATAAAATCTGCACAATGTGGCAAGCCTATGTGAGATAAAGTCAACATCCTTTATCATCATTATAGGCGACATATAAAACTTTTCAGATCAAAACCTATATAAATTGGCTATGATACACAAATCAGGTGTCGTGGTGACGCTTGTCAGTTGTAAATTTGTCAAGGTAGGGCAGTATGTTGGTTTTACACATCACGGGTCATCTGAAAATTCGCATCCCGTAGGGCATTTATGCGACGATCATCATCATGCTGATCTGTTTAAAGGCTCTGGCTTGTTTCAAAGCATTTTAGGCTGAAGCCACTCCGATGGGTGGCGACTTATCGCTCTTTTCTCCTGTAATAGGTATATTGAAAAGATGTTAAGTTTCGCTCACGAGAGGAGGACAACAGTGAGAAAGCTTTTATGCGAGTAGAGGACGTTGGTGGTTATTTTATCCACCTTGAAACAAGAGTCGCGCTGTTAGGCCTCTCATACAGAGACAGGACATAACGATATCACTTAGTGAGCAGTTGCTCTGCAGGTTTCATCTCATTTTTTTTTTTTTTTTCTCTTTTCACGCTTTTTTGTTTTTTTTTTTTTTTCTTTTTCTTTATCTTTTATGCTTTTTATTTGGCATTTGCACTCTTTATCCTTGTTTTAGTTCGATGTTTTTATGAACTTGTTTACTATTTCTAGTATTGCTAGTATTTTTTAAATTTATTGGCACTTGTGAGTTTTGTAACTGCAGCAGTGTCTGATTTACAGCAATCTGCATTATTGCATCATCTGTACCTTAGATAAACTGGTCAAAGTGACCGTTACGAACGCGTCAGGCTTCCACCCCGAACCTGCTAGGACTTAGCTTGCTCTGCGTAGTGTCTCTACGTGGTTGGGTCGATGATCCATATGGATGTTTTTGCTTGCATGCACCTGTTTATATCTACTTTTCAATAAAGAAGGAAATTTTGAGGGCTTTTAAGAAGCTTGCTGCCAGTGGTCTGATTTGGATAGAGTGCTCAAGCTGGTTCAATCCTCCAGGTATGGTATGGTGGTACGAGGGTGTAGTGTCGGTATGTAAGGTGGTAGAGGGTGTATGCGTCAGTATGGAGGCTTGTAGAGGGTGAGGGGGTGGGGGGGGGGGGGGGGTCGGTAGGCAAGGTTCGAATGAGCGGGTGTCAGGCGTCATATGGAGGTGGTAGAAGGTGTAGGGTCAGGTATGGAGGAGGTAGATGGTTGTAGGGTCAGTATCGGAGGTGGTACGAAGGAGGATGTAGGGTCAAGGTAGGGGAGGTGGTAGAGGGGTTGTTAGGGAGTCGGTATTGGAAGGTGGTAGAGGGTGTAGGGGTTCGGGTAAGATTTGGGGTGTTTGGTGTCAGTGTAGAGGGTGTAGGGTCAGTAATGGAGGTGATACGTGGTTTAGGTGGTCCTGTAGGGAGGTGTGTAGAAGGGTGTATGGGTCATATGGAGGTGAAGTGTAGAGGGTGTATGGTCAGTATGGAGGTATAGGTGGAGTGTAGGGGCTTGTAGGGAGGTGGTTAGAGGGTGTAGTGGTCATGGTATGGAGGAGGTAGGAGGGTTGGTAGGGGGTCTATTGTAGGGAGTGGTAGAGGGTGTAATGGGTCAGTAGGAGTTGGTAGAAGGGTGTATGGTCAGTTTATGGAGGTGGTCAAGAGGTTATATCAGGGTCGTATGGCAGGATGGTAGAGGGTATGTAGGGGTCACGTATGTGAGGAGGATAAGGGTTGGTAGGAGGTCGGTATGGGAGTGAGTAGGAGGGTGAAGGGTCGGTAGGCAGTGGTAGTGGGTGGTAGGTGTCAGTATCGGAGGGAGAAGAAGGGTTGTAGGGTTCAGTACAAGGAGGGTAGGCTTAGAGGGGTGTAGGGAGTGCAGTATGTAGGTTGTAGAGCGCTCTTACTGGTCGGTAGTATGAATATTGTGTGTAGTACGAGGTGGAAGGGTCAGTTTGGGAGGATGGAGATAGGTGGCGGTGTATATGGTCGTTGATGGAGGAGAGAGTATAGCATTTGCGTAGGGGTCATAATGGGAGGTTGGTATAGGGTGTACGGGTCAGTAGGATGTGGATAGATGGGGAGTTAGTGATCGGTATGGAGGATTGTAGATGGGGTGTAGAGTCGGTAATGAGGAGGAAGAGTGTGTATGGTCGTCAGTGATGGAGGTGTATCAGGGCAGAAGATCATATAAGGAGGAAGGTAGCAAGAGTGTAGGGTCCATGTAAGGAGGTATGGTAGAGGGATGTGGTGGTGCAGTATGGGATGTTGGGAAGGGAAGATGTGTAGGGTCTATTTTCAGTTATGGAGGTTGGTAGAGTTAGTTTAGGGCTCAGTATGGAGGGTGGTATTAGTTTGTAGGGTACAATATGGGTAGGTGGTAGAGACGTAGCGTGGTAGAGGTTGCAGATTATAGGGAGGGTGGTAGAGTGGTGTAGGAGGTCATCAGGTGGTAGAGTGGTGCTGTAGAGGGTGAGAGGGGTCCAGTAAGTAGGTGCATAGAAGGGTGTTATGGGTCTACGTATGAGTGGAAGAGGGTGTAGTAGGTACAGTAAAGGAGGAGTGGTAGAAGGGTGTAGGAGTCAAGGGAGGTGCAAGAGGTGTAGGGTCAGTATGTGAGGTGGTTAGAAGGGAGTACGAGGATAGGTAGCGAGGGGGAGAGTGGGTGTAAGGTTCATACAAGTAAGGAGGTGGTAGAGGGGTGTAGGGTCAGTATGGAGGTGGTAGAGGGAGTAAGGTTAGTAGGCAAAGTATGGTTAGAGTGGATGAGTTCAGTTATGGAGGTGGTAGAGGTGTGTGAATGGTCAGTAGTATGTAGTAGGTGGTAGATGGGGTATAGGTATACGGTAGTGAAGTAGATGGTAGAGGTGTAGTAGGTTTGATGTAAGGAGGTAGGAATGTAGGAGTAGTAAGGCGTTTAGTACGATAGGTGTTAGAGGGTGATAGTTTCAGTTAATGGAATGGGTGGATAGAGGGTGTGTATAGGGTCAGTAAAGAAGGTGGTAGAGGGAATAAGGTTATATGTCTCAGGGGTTTTGTTAGAGGGTGTAGGTTCATTCAAGGAGGATTGTAGTAGGGTGTAGGGTCAGTATGGAGGTGGTAGAGTGTGTAAGGAGTCTGTAATGGAGGTTGAGTAAGAGGTAGTAGGGTCGGTTAGGTTCGGCAGTGTGTAGAGGGATTTGTGTGTACAGTATGGAAGGTGGTAAGTACAAGTGTGTAGGGGTCGGATATGGAAGGTAGTAAAAAGGGTGTAGTGGATCAGTATGGATGTTGGTAGAGGGTGTTAGGTCGGTAGTTGGTGTAGTGGATAGAATGGGATGTAGGGTTGACAGTATGTGAGGTGGTAGAAGTTTGTAGGTCAAGGATATGGAGGTGGTAAGACGTTTGTAGGGTCACGGTATGGCGGTGGTAGCAGGTTGATAAGGTTGCAGTATGGAGGGTGGTAGAGTTTGTATGGTATCAAGTATGGAGGTGTTAGAGGGTGTAGGGTCAGTAAGCTAGTCGTAGGAGGGTGTTATGGTCAGTATGGCGGTGTGTAGCGGTGTGGAAGGGTCAGTATGGAGGAGGTAATGAGGGTGTAGGGTCAGTGTTGAGGTGCAAGAAAGGGAATGTAGTGTTTCAAGTCATGGATGGATTGGTAGAGGGAGTAAGTGTTAGTTAGGACAGGAAGTAGTTCGGTGTGTAGGTTTCAGTAAATGGATGGTTGTAGAGGGAGAGATGGACAGTATGGAGGTGGCTAGATGGGGAGTAGAGTGTTAGAGGAGGTGGTAGAAGGGTTTAAGTGTTACACTATATGCAGTGTTAGAGGGTATAACGAGGGGACAAGTAGAGGTTGTTAGATGGGTGTTAGGGATGGTATGGGAGGTGGTAGAGGGTGTAGGGTCAGTAGTAGGTGGTAGTCAGGGTAAACGGTGTCAGTATGAAGATGGTAGTTAGGGTGTAGGGTCGGTAAGGTTAGGTGGTACTGAGTGTGTAGGGTCATATGGAGGGTGGTTAGAGGGTGTAAGGTGTCCGGTAGGAGTTGGATAAGAGTTGAATGTAGGCTTCAGTATGGAGGATGTTATGAGTGTGTGTAGGATCAAGTATGGAGGTGGTAGTATAATAAAGTGTAGGAGTCTGATAGGAGTGGTAAGAAGGTGTAGGGTCAGATATGGGGGAGGTGGTAGATGTTGTAGGGTCAGTAAAGAGGTGGTAGATGTTTGTGGTCGAGTATGGAGGTGGTAAGAGGGTGAAGAGCGTCGGTATGGGAGGGTGGTAGTAGGGTGTAGGTGTCGAGTGTGGGCAAGTGTAGAGGGTGTAGGATCAGTAAGGAGGTGGTAGAGGGTTTCTGGGTCATGTTATGGAGTTGGGTAGCGGGTGTGAGTGTCAGTATGGAGGTGGAAATTAGGGTGTAGGGTGCCAGAATGGAGGTGGAAGAGGGTGTGGGGTGCGATAGGAGGGTGTGGGTAGAGCGGGTGTAGGGGTCAGTAAGGGAGGTGATATAGGGGAGTTGTAGTGGTCGAGTGAGGTGAATGAACGGGTAGTAGGGACCGGTATGGAGCTGGTAGGGTGTAGGGTTCAGTATGGAGGTGAGTAGAGGGTGAAATGGTGGTCAGTGATGGAGGTGTTATGTAGGTTGTAGGGTCATACTCACAGGTGTAAGGGTGTAGGGTCAGATATGGAGGGGTAAGGATAGGGTAGTAGTGGTCCAGAAGGGGTGGTAGAGGGTGTAGGAATCATTGTAGGAGGTGTTAGAGGGTGTAGGTCATAAGGAGGTGTAGAGGGGAGGTAAGGTTATCGGAAGTAGGTGGGTAGAGAGGGAAGTAGTTTCAGTATGGAGGTGAAAGGTGTGTAGGGTCGGTAGGAGGTGGTGGAGGGTGTAGGGTCAGTAGGAGGTGATAGAGAGTGTAGGGTCAGTAGGAGGTGCTCAGATGGTGTAAGGGTCGAGTATTGTGAGGTGGTAGAGGGAGTAAGGTTAGTAGGAGGTGGTAAGGGTGGTAGGGGTCAAGTAGGCAGTTGGTAAGAGGTGTGAAGGGTTCAGTATGGAGGTGTGATTAGAGTTGCTAGGGTCGTAGAGAGTCTGGTGAGGGTTGTAGGGTCAGGTAGGAGTCCCGATGTGATAGAGAGTTGTAGGGTCAGTGGGGAGAGGTGGTAGAATCGGTAGTAAGGTTCAGTATGGATGTGGTAGCGGAGGAGATAAGCGTTAGAAGCAGGTGGTAGAGGGTTGTAGGGTTCAATATCGGAGAACATGGAGTACGTTCTTAGTAAGGGTCAGTATGTGAGGTAGGCTAGATGGTATAAGGGTCGAGTCATGGATAGTGGTAGAGGGTGTAGGGTCAATAGGAGGTGGTAGAGTGTAGGTTAGTCAGTATGAGGTGTTACAGGGTGTAGGGTCAGTAATGGAGGTGGGTAGACGGTGTGTAGTGTCGGTAAGGGGAGGTTGGTATAAAAAAAAAAAAAAAATAAAAATAAAAAAAAAAGATAAAAGAAAAAAGAGTTAAGCGTTAAGGTCGGTAGGTATTATCTCCTAAAGGTGGTAGAGGGGTTGTAAGGCGTTGCAGTATGAAAAGGTGGTAGAGGGGGGTAGGAGTCGTAGATGAGGTGGTAGAGGGTGTCAGGGTCAGATAAGGAGTGTGTAGTAGGGTGTAGGTGTCAGGGTAGGTGAGTGGTAAGGTAGGGTGTCAAGGGTCAGGTATGGGGTTGGTAGAGGGTGTGTAGGTCGAGTAGGCGAGGAGGAAGAGATTGTTAGAGTTCGTATTGGAGGTGGTAGAGGGGTGTAGGGTCCATTGGTAGAGTGGTAGTACGGTGTTAGGTCTGCTAGGAGAGGTGGTTAAATAGAAAAAAAAAGTAGCGGTTGTAGGGTCCGTATGGAGGAGAACAGGGTGACGGTCAAGTAATGGGAGGTGGGTAGTAGGCGCGTGTAGGTCTATATGGAGTGAGGAGAGGGTGTAGGGTCAGTAGGAAGGGTGGTAGAGGGTGTGAGGACAGTAGGAGTGTGGTAGACGGGTGTAGGAGTCGTAAGTGAGGTGGTAGAAGAGGGTGAGGGATCATGTAAGGAGGTGGTAGAAGGATGGATAGGGTCAGTATGGAAGAGTGGTAGTAGGGGTAGTCAGGGTCGTAGGAGGTGTAGAGGGTGTAGTTCAGTATAAGTGAGGCGTGTAAGATAAGGGTGTTAGAGTTTCGGTAAGCGAGAAGGTAGAGTTATGGTAGGGTCAGTAATGGAGGTTGTAGAGGGTCGTTGGTTCAGTATGTAGGTGGTATAGGGTGTCAGGGTCAGTATTCGACGCCTTTTATGAAGCTTTTCTAGGGTTTAGTGAATGGCCTTTGGGAGTTCCTCAGTAGTTTTTCGTGGCCTATTTGGGCCATGTAGATTGTCTATCTGACAGAGGTCTAACTGGTCCAATCACCTGCTGAGTTCTTTCAGAGAGTATGAAGAATTCTGTGTATTTCATGGCTGGCGGTAGATGCCATACAGTAGGAGGTCCGGCAGGTGTGGTCCCCGTCTCTTTAATGATGCCGCCCCCGGTCAGTGTCATGGGAATCAGTCAGTTCCGCTTGTAATTATGGAAGCTAGTACACAACCGCGTCAGACAGAGGAGAATGCTCAAGCGGAGATCCCGAGAAACATGTCTATCAATAACCAATCGTCCCGCAGCCGCCTCGTCTGCAGCGAAATAAATGAGCTCGGGCAGAACCCAATAGTCTATATTTCACACTTGTTCTCGCCTAGTAAAATAGATAGAAGGCTGTATTCAGGTAGAAAGTAGCACTAACTGTCCTCAACCACCAGGGACTAGGGCGTAATATGCCCAGTGGCGCCAACCCCAAGGGGGATATTGAACTGTTAGCCACCCAGGGACTCGAGAACTGTGACCGTCACCCAGGATACTCAAACAGATGACCACTGACACAGCCATGGAGATCTGGACTTAAGTGACGGCCAACATGACCCGACTACAGGGACTGGACTCGTGACGACTGACCTCAACAAATAGGGACTGAACTAGTGACCCGTTACAAGGGACTGACTGTGATCACTGGCCACCAGGGACGTTTTGGGAGAAAACAGAACCAGAATGGCCATACAGTGATGGGATTACTGAAACTTTGTGACCACAAGGGACAGGATCATCGTGACCACACATCGGACGTGATCTCGTGACTCACCGAGCGGATCAGACTAGTGATCATTGGCCAACAGGAGGACTGTAATATGACCATACTGGAGCCAACAAGATGACGACTAGAAGCTAGTGACCAATGACAACAGGCGAGACTGACTGTAGACCACTGAACCACCCAGGATTGAACTGGACTGTGAGACCACGGAACACCAAGGGGAGCTGGACTGTGACCATCTGACGCAATGCAGTGACTGAACCTGTGACCCGCACTGACGCACCAGGGACTTGGACTGTGTACGCACTTCGACGCTCCAGTGACATGGACTGTGACGCTACACATACGCCCACAGGGGACTTGTAACCAGTGACCGCACAAGCGTGACTGACGTGTGACCACAAGGAAACTGGAATGTGATCACTCGGCCAACAGGACTGGAATAATTGACCAGTGGGGCCAACAGGAGCTGAGCTGTGACCACGAAGACGGACTCGGACAGTGACCACCCCACAGGGACTGGGAGTACTGAAGTGCATCATTGGCGCAACAGGAATAGGAATATGACGCAGTTGACACATCAGGGACTGAACTGTGACCAATGAGAAAAGGGGACTGAACTGTGACCACTGACCACCAGGGACTGGACTGTGACCACTGACCACCAAGGACTGAACTGTTACCACTGACCGCCAGGGACTGGACTGTGACCACTGACCACAAGGGACTAAACTGTGACCACAGGGGCCTGGACTGTGGCCACCAGGGACTGGAATATGACCACTGACACACAGGGACTGTACAGCAACCATTGATCACCAGGGACTGGACTGTGACCACTGACCACCAGGGACTCAACTTACTACTAACCATCAGGGATTGGGTTATAAGTGTACTACTGACCACCAGGGACTGGACTATGAACTTACTACTAACCATCAGGGATTGGACTATGGATGTACTACTGACCACCAGGGACTGGACTATGAACTTACTACTAACCATCAGGGATTGGATATGGATGTATACTGATCACTGTCCCCCCTTCAGACCCTTCGTCTTCTTCTAGCTCTCTGTCCCTCTTTCTTTCAGACCCATCTGCCCCTCACACTCATCTGTCCTCCTATAGGCTCCTCTGCCCCTCTTTCAGACCCTTCTGCCCCCTCCTATAGGCTCCTCTGCCCCTCTTTCAGACCCTTCTGTCCTCCTATAGGCTCCTATGCCCCTCTTTCTTTCAGACCCATCTGTCCCCTCCCACTCATCTGTCCTCCTCTAGGCTCCTCTGCCCCTCTTTCTTTCAGACCCACCTGTCCCCTCCACACTCATCTATCCTCTAGGCCCCGTCTGGCTCCCTGTGTCCTCCTATAGGCCCTCTGCCCCTCTTTCAGACCCTTCTGTCCTCCTCTAGGCTCCTCTGCCCCTCTTTCTTTCAGACCCATCTGTCCCCTCCACACTCATCTGCCCTCGTGTAGGCTCATCTAGGCTCCCTGTGTCCTCCTCTAGGCCCCCTTGTCTCACTTTCAAAGTACTTTGTTGCCTCCAGACTCCTCTGCCCTCTTTCTTGCTTCCTTTTCCCTCCTTTAGACTACTCTGTCCTCTTCAAGGCTCCTCTGTCCTCCCTAAAACACCTTCTTACTGACCGTGCACCTATACCCACCTCCTACTCAGTGTCAGACTGGGGTGCCTAGGGCCCACAGGGGGAGGTTGATTCTAGGGGCCACCAGTTGAGCTGTTTCTGGGCCCACCGGTGGACCTTATATTAGGGGCCCATCCTACAGCTACTGTAAATGACTGTACATCCCTCCTATACTCTGCCTCTTTCTTTCTGCCTCCATTTCTCTGCTTTTTTTGCCTCTTCTGAGGATGTATATGCAGATAAAGAACAACTCCAGGTCTACCATAATCAGGGGCCCACCGGAGCCTGCTCCTACTGACCCCACACCCTCTACCACCTCCTATTGGCCCTACACCCTCTACCACCTCCTATTGGCCCTACACCCTCTACCACCTCCATATCGACCTTACACCTAGTACCACCTCCATACTGACCCTACACCCTCTACCACCTCCATACTGACCCTACACCCTCTACCACCTCCTACTGACCCTACACCCTCTACCACCTCCTACTGACCCTACACCCTCTACCACCTCCATACTGACCCTACACCCTCTACCACCTCCTACTGACCCTACACCCTCTACCACCTCCTACTGACCCTACACCCTCTACCACCTCCATACTGACCCTACACCCTCTACCACCTCCATACTGACCCTACACCCTCTACCACCTCCTACCGACCCTACACCCTCTACCACCTCCTACTGACCCTACACCCTCTACCACCTCCTACTAACCTTACTCCCTCTACCACCTCCATACTGACCCTACACCCTCTACCACCTCCTACTGACCCTACACCCTCTACCACCTCCATACTGACCCTACACCCTCTACCACCTCCTACTGACCCTACACCCTCTACCACCTCCATACTGACCCTACACCCTCTACCACCTCCATACTGACCCTACACCCTCTACCACCTCCTACTGACCCTACACCCTCTACCACCTCCATACTGACCCTACACCCTCTACCACCTCCTACTGACCCTACACCCTCTACCACCTCCATACTGACCCTACACCCTCTACCACCTCCTACTGACCCTACACCCTCTACCACCTCCATACTGACCCTACACCCTCTACCACCTCCATACTGACCCTACACCCTCTACCACCTCCATACTGACCCTACACCCTCTACCACCTCCATACTGACCCTACACCCTCTACCACCTCCATACTGACCCTACACCCTTTTACACCCTGTATAACATAATACTGATACTGTGGGGTGAAAACAATCAGTGACCACAACGCCCCCTACAGGTCACAGACAGCACCGGGCCCCTCATATCTCAGCTTCTGTGTGTGACATAGAGGAAGCAGGTTTTTGGCTTCCAGTAAAGCAGGGAGTAACATAGAAACAGGATAATCCCTTTAAGCCTCAAGTCAATAAGTAATTTATCGGAATGTGATATCGTCCAATGCCCGGAGGGGTAACGAGTTACCCTATGTGTGCCGGGTAATGTGCCAGCATTGGGGTGCCCCAGGCCAGAGGTTACTGCCAGACAGATAACACCAGGAGATAGATAGATAGATAGATAGATAGATAGATAGATATGAGATAGATAGATAGATAGATAGAAAGACAGACAGACAGATAGATAGATAGATATGAGATAGATAGATAGATAGATAGATATGAGATAGATAGATAGATAGATATGAGATAGATAAAGAGATAGATAGATAGATAGATAGATAGATAGATAGATAAGAGATAGATAGATAGATATGAGATAGATAGATAGATAGATAGATTTATATGAGAGAGATAGATAGATGGGAGATAGATAGATAGATAGATAAATAGAAGATAGATAGATATGAGATAGATAGATATGAGATAGATAGATATGGGATAGATAGATATGGGATAGATAGATAGATATGAGATAGATAGATATGAGATAGATAGATAGATAGATATGAGATAGATAGATAGATATGAGATAGATAGATATGAGATAGATAGATAGATAGATAGATATGAGATAGATAGATATGAGATAGATAGATAGATAGATAGATAGATAGATATGAGATAGATAGATAGATAGATAGATAGATAGATAGATAGATAGGAGATAGATATGAGATAGATAGATAGATAGATAGATAGAACGATAGATAGATATGAGATATATAGATATGAGATAGATAGATATGAGATAGATAGATAGATAGATATGAGATAGATAGATAGATAGATAGATATGAGATAGATAGATAGATAGATAGATAGATATGAGATAGATAGATAGATATGAGATAGATAGATATGAGATAGATAGATAGATAGATAGATAGATAGATAGATAGATAGATATGAGATAGATAGATAGATAGATATGAGATAGATAGATAGATAGATAGATAGATAGATAGATAGATATGAGATAGATAGATAGATAGATAGATAGATAGATATGAGATATATAGATATGAGATAGATAGATAGATAGATAGATATGAGATAGATAGATATGAGATAGATAGATAGATAGATAGATATGAGATAGATAGATAGATATGGGATAGATAGATATATAGATAGATAGATAGATAGGAGATAGATAGATTAGATAGATAGATGAGATATATAGATATATAGATAGATATAGATAGATAGGAGATAGATAGATAGATAGATAGATAGATAGATAGATAGATATGAGATATATAGATATGAGATAGATAGATATGAGAGAGATAGATAGATAGATAGATATGAGATAGATAGATATGAGATAGATAGATAGATATGAGAGAGATAGATAGATAGATAGATAGATATGAGATAGATAGATAGATAGATAGATAGATAGATAGATAGATAGATATGAGATAGATAGATAGATAGATATGAGATAGATAGATAGATAGATAGATAGATAGATAGATAGATAGGAGATAGATAGATAGATAGATATATAGATATGAGATAGATAGATAGATATGAGATAGATAGATAGATAGATAGATAGATATGAGATAGATAGATAGATAGATAGATAGATAGATAGATAGATAGATATGAGATAGATTAGATAGATAGATATGAGATAGATAGTAGATGATAGATAGATAGATAGATAGATAGATAGATAGATAGATAGATAGATAGGAGATAGATAGATATGAGATAGATAGATAGATAGATAGATAGATAGATATGAGCTAGATAGATAAATAGGAGATAGATAGATAGGAGATAGATAGCTAGATACAAGGAAGGAGACAAAAGAAGAAGGCGCACAATAGTGAAGAGTGTAGTGATTAGAGAAATACAGACAGATAATATATCTGCTAACATGGTTTGGTTGTGCTCAAAGTTCGAGGCACAACACTCTTAAAAGCAAATAGAATTAAATTCCACGGAGCGATCCAGGGTGCACGGCAGCCGGCGGTCCTTCTCTCGCTGTAAACGCGGTGCAGCGAGTTGAATAAATAGAGAATAGTGGAGACAAAAGTGAAGGAGTAGCGGCGCACGTTTCGCTATGAATCCCTTAGATACTTCAGTATTTTATGAAGTGTTTTACTTTATTAAAACTAGTGAGCGAGGTTTCTCAGCAACACCAGATAAAAGCAATCGGACACATACAAGGCCTTACGCATTACACGCCCAAACTGGCGCTTCATCAGAGGCATTACAAGAAGAAACAGTTGCCGGTATTTATCATGATACATTGTTTCAGATTGGATAAAATGTGTGTCAATCAAAATGAACAGAGTAATGGCACTCCATGAAGGGAGAAACACAGAATGGAACTTATTAAACAGATCCATATCGAGTTCTCGAGTTCCAGATTGTAAAAGCCAATTTGTTATTTATTTAATATAATGAATCTGTAAAATACAATATATAGGCAGAACTACTCGCCCCTTACACATAAGATTAAACGGACATAGGGCCAGCAATAAGAAAGGGGATCTAAGACAGAGTGTAGCCAGACATATTAGAGAAAAACATATGCAACATTTTTCTGTTATACAAATTATTCCTATTGATCAAATATCCAGCGATTGTCCCAATAGATTCCAAGTGCTCCAAAAAAGAGAAATCTATTGGATGTACAGACTGTGCAACCGAATGGCCTCAACCAAATAGTAGAACTCGTGCATTGAAGTAGCGACGCAGATCGAATTCTTCAATATGTGCCGGAAAAACTTTTGCTAGTAGCCACAATCTAATACTGGTTTATTTTTCTGATAGTGTCTTCTATAATAACTTGATATGTAGATTGTTTATTGTATTATTTTAATTAGAATTTAGTAGGTATATAGTATATTTATTATTTTTCATGTGTTTTTTATGATATTTTTTAACATTGATTCCAGCTAGATTTTTTATTGGTGATTACATTTAAGATACGGCCCTTACCTCAATGCCTCTGTGCTGGGGGAACTCGATATGGATCTGTTTAATAAGTTCCATTCTGTGTTTCTCCCTCCATGGACCGGCATTACTCTGTTCATTTTGATTGACACACATTTTATCCAATCTGAAACAATGTATCATGGTAAATACCGGCAACTGTTTCCTCCGGTCATGCCTCTGATGAAGCGCCAGTTTGGGCGTGTAACGCGTAAGGCCTTGTATGTGTCCGATTCCTTTTATCTGGTGTTGCTGAGAAACCTCGCTCACTAGTTGTAATAAAGTAAAACACTTCATAAAATTCTGAAGTATCTAAGGGATTCATAGCGAAACGTGCGCTGCTACTCCTTCACTTTTGTCTCCACTATTCTCTAGATAGCTGGATAGGAGATAGATAGATATGAGATAGATAGATATGAGATAGATAGATAATGAGATAGATAGATAGATAGATAGATAGGTGATAGATAGATAAATAGATATGAGATAGGTAGAATAAAATGAGATAGATAGATATGAGATAGATAGATATGAGATAGGTAAATGAATATGAGATAGATAGATATGAGATAGGTAGATAGATAGATAGATAGATAGATAGATAGATAGATAGATAGATAGATAGATAGATAGATAGATGGATAGATATGAGATCGATAGATAGAGATAGATAGATAGATAGATATGAGATAGATAGATAGATAGATAAATATGAGATAGATAGATAGATAGATAGATAGATAGATAGATATGAGATAGATATGAGATAGGTAGATATGAGATAGATAGATAGGAGATAGATAGATAGATATGAGATAGATAGGAGATAGATGGATAGATATGAGATAGGAGATAGATAGATAGATAGATATGAGATAGATAGGAGATAGATGGATAGATAGATAGATAGATAGATAGATATGAGATAGATAGATAGATAGATAGATAGATAGATAGATAGATAGGAGATAGATAGATAGAAAGATAGATAGATAGGAGATAGATAGATAGATAGATAGATATGAGATAGATAGATATAAGATAGATATGATATAGATAGATAGATAGATACATACATACATAGATACATAGATAGGAGATAGATAGATAGATAGATAGATAGATAGATAGATATGGGATAGATAGATAGATAGATAGATAGATAGATAGATAGATATGAGATAGATAGATAGATAGATAGATAGATATGGGATAGATAGATAGATAGATAGATAGATATGGGATAGATAGATAGATAGATATGGGATAGATAGATATGAGATAGATAGATATGAGATAGATAGATAGATATGGGATAGATAGATATGAGATAGATAGATAGATATGAGATAGATAGATAGATAGATAGATATGATATAGATAGATAGATATGAGATAGATAGATAGATATGAGATAGATAGATAGATAGATAGATAGATAGATAGATAGATAGGAGATAGATAGATAGATAGATAGATAGATATGAGATAGATAGATAGATAGATAGATAGATATGAGATAGATATGAGATAGATAGATAGATAGATACATACATACATACATAGATACATAGATACATAGATAGGAGATAGATAGATAGATGGAGATAGATAGATATGGGATAGATAGATAGATAGATAGATAGATAGATAGATAGATAGATAGATAGATATATAGATAGGAGATAGATAGATAGATATGAGATAGATAGATAGAAAGATAGATAGATATAAGATAGAGAGATAGATAGATATGGGATAGATAGATATGAGATAGATAGATATGGGATAGATAGATAGATAGATAGATAGATAGATAGTAGATATATATGAGATAGATAGATATGAGATAGAGAGATAGATATGAGATAGATAGATAGATAGATAGATAGATAGATAGATAGATAGATGGATATGAGATAGATAGATAGGAAACAAAGCAAAAAATGCAAGGGGGTGCACAATCATGAAACAAATTAAGAAAAAGAGAACACAATGTAGTTTAAATGTGCTCACCTGAATGAGTTGTGCTTTTAACTTAGAGGCACAACTCTCATCATTATATGAAAGTTTTCTGTTCAAGCCGAAATGCACGGCAGCCACGGGTCTTTGGATCCCACACGCCACTCAGCAATGGTGGGGAATAGGTAAATAGAATAACAGAAAGTGGAAAGTGCAATTTCTCAGGAAAGTGAGTTAGGGTATGTGTTTATTGTTTAAAAACAGCAAGGGATTGTATCACCCTGCACACTTTAAAAACAATTAAAAGCTTAACGCGTTTCGTGTCTGGACCGACACTTCATCAGAAGCTGTGATACAGTCTGAGTTTCTAGACCTTTTAAAGAAACAATAGGTTCATCATTGGAGGAGATAAACGTCAATCAAGCAGCAGAAGTGTAGGTGTTAGCTACGCAGATATCAAGTTAATCATTGAAAAGGGAAGTTGTCGGATGACACAGAGGATCTCAGTGTCTGTTGCGAAGATAGCGAGTTCATCGTTGGAGGAGATGGCTGTCAATCAATTAAAGAGATGTCAAGAACAAACATTCTACATAGATAAACCAATGGATGGGGATCCATCCGTACATTCTCCGAAAGAGCTGTTATCATTGGATCGTGCTTAGCGGGAACCATGTAGCGTGATAACAGCGAATGCTAAACTCCATTATACAGTAAAACTATAATATAAAAGATCTATAAATAAAAAGAAATATTAAGAGAATCAAAAATCCGATATAAATTGTGCTTAATGTGATTATTATGTGAATAAAAGGGATAAAATGCTTGACTGGCCAAGTGGAGGTGTGCGGCCAATCCCGAGGCTTTAAAAACTCGCGGGAATTATGATTGAACCAATAGTGAAAAAGGAGGGAAAATATGAAACAGTGAAAACTAGAACTTGTGTTGATTGGCCGGAGGAAAAAGAGGTGTGTCTCCGCTGGCCAATCAGAATGACTGCTCACTTCTATGAAGAATAACATGAGAAAAACAAATGAAACCCGCCATAAGAATTTGAAATGTGTATATGAGATCTGATTGGTTAACATTGTGGGGATTTAACCACGATGAACCAACCAGAATGAGAGCTACTCTCTATGAAGTTTTCTATGGAGAACTGCGATGAGGTTAGATGGTCAAAAAAAAATAGATGGCAAATGAGCTCTTATATGTAAAATCTAGTATGTAGGCATTTTACATAAGAAGAATAGAAATACCCCTTAGTGTTTAGATTATAGTACTGTCTGGCGTCTTAACCCCTTAAGCCCCGGGCCTGAAAAGTACTTAATGACCAGAAATTTTTTTTCGTTTTTGCCTCCTTATGTTTCAACAGTTGTAACTTTTTTAGTTTTTCAATGACACAGTTGTATGAAGCCTCATTTTATTCGAGACAATGGGGGAATAGTTTAAATTCACTTATAAATAATTGCAGTTTTTTTTTTTTTTTTACACCATTCACATTTCACACTTAATAACATGTTAGATTAATTCTACAGGTTATTACGGCTGTGTGGATACCTAATATGTGTAGGGTTTTTTGTGTGTGTAATATATGCACAATTATTTTTTATTAAATATTTATTTTTATTTTATTATTTATTTTTTTATTCTTTTTTTTTTTTACACTTTTCTTTGTTTTTTACTTTTTTTTTTTTTAAATCCCCTTAAGGGGGAACTGTTTTACATTTTTTCTTTTTTACACTTAGTAATGTATTAGCATATTCATATATGCTAATACATTATAATCTGTGTCAGTTTGACACAGGCAGGGATCAGGACAGCTCACAGTCTGTTCTAGTCACTGACTTATTACACAGTCAGCTCTGGGACCACTCTATGTCCCCAGGGCTGACTGTGCAGCTGTTCCCCGGGCTCTGTTGGGTGACCGAGTGTTCTGATCACCTGACAGAGCAAGGGAACCCTTTGATTGTGCTGCGGTAACGCACCGCCGCAATCAAAGGGTTAAAGCACCGGGGAGCGGAGGTTTCCCCCACTCCCCGGTGCTCGTAGGAGCTGTGCTGGGATCAGAGCTGTGTAGTACAGCCCCGATCTGAGCGCAGCTGCGGTGCCAGGTGCAGCAAACCCCGAAGTCTACAGCGATGTCTAAAGTCAGCGGGCGGTCATTAAGGAATGAAAAGACTCGATTATATATGTCAATTAAAATATGGATTAGTTGTTCTCAAGTTCTCATTGCACTATTTCCACTATGTCATTAAGACCTTTGGGATAAACTGTAATTTCAGCATCCAGTATACTTCTTTCCTCTGTAATAATTGTAATTTATTGGTGCTCTCCGCCGGCACACTATCTATAGGAGTAAAATGAAGAAGAGAAAAATTCTGATTGTGAAATTCTTTAAAATCTCTCGCAACTCCCTGCCTGAGATCGCCCTTTTTGATGCTTGCCCTGTGACCATTCAATCTAACGTGTAAGGGGCAAGTAGTGTTGTCCAATGTATTGTTTCTTACAGGGCATTCGATTAAATTGATGACAAACAAACTTTTACATGTGTAGCGATTCTTGATATGACATGTAGTGTTTGTGGGAGAAGATGTCACCTGTTTGGATATGGTGATACTACAACAACATAAACACTTTGGTGTTCCACAGGGAAAACTCCCTGATTCTTGTGTATTAACCTTTAGTTTTTTGGTCCCATATTTAACCAAGCTTGGAGCAACAATGCTCCTTTTATTTGGAGCTCTCCTAAAGATGATATTAGGATTTGTTGGGATTATAGGACCCAAATATGGGTCTTTCCGAACTATGTCCCAATGTTTCTTTAAAATATTTCTAATTTTAGAGTGAGAGGAGTTGAACTGTGTTATAAGTGAGAATTTAATTCTCATATAATTTTTTTCTTTTACGCTTTGTTTCTCCTTATTATACAATAAACAATCTTTTTGTTTCAAAGACTGTACTTGTGAAAGAGCATTATTCAGAAGCTCCTCTGGGTATTGTTTCTCCCGAAAGCGTTGTTTCACAAATTGGGATTATGCCATGAATACCGCATCTTCTGAACAATTCCTACGGACCCTTTTAAATTGTCCGTAGGTTATGTTCAGTTTCCACGGTTTGTAATGGGCGCTGTTGACATGGACATAACTATTACTGTCAACCTTTTTGAAATGAGTACCTGTAGAAAAGGTACCCAGATTGTTTGTAATTTCTAGATCTAAAAACTATTCTGCTAGAACTGTGTTGAGCTGTAAAGCTCATACCCCATGTATTTTGATTAAAAGAATTAATGAATTGATTGATAAGATGAATGGGTTCTGTCCAAATGAAGAATAAATTGTCTATATACCACATGTATAGTTTAACATATTGCAAAAAGAGGGGGGTGGGATAAATGTATTTGTCCTCAAAAGCACCCATAGCGTATGTGGGTGCTAACCTAGTCCCCATGGCTGTTCCTTTTATTTGTTTAAAGATGGCGTCCTTATACATGAAAAAAATATTTTCTAAAATAAATTTCAGTCCTAAAATAAAAAATTCTTTCCGGGGTTTTGCCAAATCAGGATCGTGACTAAGCATATGAGTTATACAATCTATCCCTAATTGATGTGAAATATTGGAATAGAGTGAGGATACATCAAGGGTAATAAGAATATACCGTAATTAGAATCCGGTTCCATATCCGATAGTAATTGGATAAGCTGTGTGGAATCTTTCAGATAACTGGGAAGCTGTGTTACATATGTTTGAAAATGTAAATCCAAAATATGAGACAGTTGACTAGTAAATGAGTTGATTCCTGAAATAATGGGGCGACCTGGGGGTGAAGTGATATTTTTGTGAATTTTTGGTAAATAGTAAAAAAAGGTGTGTTTGGTTCTTTGATGTATATGAAACTTTTTTCTTTTTTGTCTATAGCTCCTTGTGAAACTGCATTATCCTAAAGCTTTAGTAAATTCTTTTGGATGTCTGGGAATGGATTATGTGTACATTTCTAATGGGATCGGAAAGTATATGTTCTGCTTCATTATGATAGTCACTAGAATTTAAAATCAGAATACCCCACCCCCTTGTCTGCCGGTTTTATGACAGTGGAGTGATTATCGTGTAAATTTTTAAGAGCTCTATTTTCTCCACATGTTAAGCTTGATTTAGTTTTTTCTGCTTGTATTGATTGTAACTCGTCTCCTACTATTTCCTGGAAGACTTTTATATAGTGACCCTGCCAGTTGACTGGGTAAATATGTGATTTAGGTTTAATCTCAACCTTTTTGTGATCAGTAGTGTCAGGTGTTGGATTAGAAATGGGATTTGTGATAAAGTGTCGGGCAAGAGTTAGTTTATGTATTAATTTATGGAAATCGATGAACAGATCAAAATGGTTAATTTTGTTTGGTGGGACAAAAAAATAAACCCTTAGATAAAGCTGATGTTTCATCGGGTGTTAGAGTGCGTTCGGATAAATTAAAAATGCCCAATCTCTATAATTCTGTCAAAGATGTATTAGGGGTCAGTGTTTGGGAGTGACTTTTTCTTTTTTTTCCGGCTGGTTCCAGCCCTGCAGCCGCGATGGAATTTTTTCGTTTTCCATTTATTTTTTGGTTGTTTTTCAAAATTGGCGGGGTTTCTGATTGTTCCTGTTCTAACAAAAGACGTTTATCTGGGTTTCCAGAGTGATTTTCTATGAACGTGTCGTCCATGTCAATTAAATAAACTGATGAATCAGACGTTTCATGAGTAGTGAATTGTGTAAAATTAGATGGAGGAGAAGTAGATGAGCGTTGTTCACCCATATCTGACCTGGCGGATTGATGTTCTCTCTTAAGTTTCTCAAATCTCTCTCTTATTTTCATTGCTTTGAAAGCTAATTCTGACATGGGGGATGTTGTATTTTGAGTGATGCTTTCCTGTGAATCTTGTACGAGTGATACTGTATTACTGATATTCTGTAGTAGAAGAGTGAAGAAATCAGGCGATACCTTTTAGAGGCTAACTGAGTATATTTGATGGTGAGCTTTCGAGAGAACTAGCTCCCTTCTTCAGACATGATGATATACTGTAGTGAGATGTCAGTAAAGGTTTCATCTTGTGTATCGGAATCATTGTCTTTATTTGAATGATCTGTAATTGTATCAGCACTTGTTGTGATGAACCTTGTAAAAACTTTTTCGTATTGTGACATTGTCTTATAGGACAATGTTTCAATATTATAAACAATAAGGGTCTCTTTTTGCCCAACTTGTTCTATGTTCATCTGTTCCATAGTATTTGAAACATTGAGATTCCCTTGTTCTATAGTGTTTAGAACAGTGGAATTTGTTTGTGGTGTATTTTGAGTAACCGAAGGTTTTGCTAATGGTTTATAGTTTGGATTATTTGTTTTTGGTCTGGCTCTTAAAATGGAATATGATGCATGTGAGGTTGTATCCTTTTCATCATGTTTGGAATTTGTTTTCGGTCGTTGATGGTATTTTGAGTTAAAAAATGATGCTGATTTTGAGGATGCCAATATTTGTTAAATACTGCCTTAATTATTATAACATGTTATCAGAGAAAACCGTATTCTGTCAGATTCAGAATCAACTGTTTGTTTCTCATTGTTCCTCCGGCGCTCAGCCTGAGCCAATTATTTTGATTTTTCGATTGCGTCTTCTAAACGTTGGTTGGGATAATGTTTCTCTTTAAATCTGTTTTTTAAAAAAGGATTTGCCTATTGAAGTCAGAATCATCCAAACAATTCTTTCTAATCCTTTTGAACTGGCCATAAGGAATATTAGATAACCAGGGCCTGTGATGGGCACTATGGAAATCTATATAGGTATTGTTATCGACTTTTTTAAAATGCGTTTCTGTAGTGAAGATATTGTCTTTGACCGAGATTAAAAGATCTAAAAATTCAATATTTTGGGTATTGATACTAGCAGGGAAACTGATCCCCCAAACATTGTTATTAATATGTTCAATGAACTCAGAAACACTTTCTTGTGGGCCTGACCATATAATAAACAAGTCGTCAATGTATCGTTTATAAAGGACCATAAATTCTGTATAATATATATAATTATAAATATGTTCTTCTTCAAATTGGCCCATAAAGATATTAGCGAAGGCAGGGACCAATCTTGTCCCCATGGCTGTTCCTCTAATTTGTTTATAAGTATCCCCATTATAAGTAAAAAAAAATATTTTCAAGATTTAACTTTAGACCCTTAATAAGGAAATATTTTTTAGGGTTTGAGGTTGAATTATCTTTATCCAAAACCTTTTGCACGCATTTTAAGCCTAATTCATGCTGTATATTTGAATACATTGCTGATACATCAGCAGTCATAAGTATATAATTTGGTTTATATTGAATATCTTTTAGAATTTGAATAAGATGACCAGAATCTTTTAAATAACTGTTTAATTGAAGTACATATGGCTGTAAGTGCAAGTCTATGTAATGCGATAATTGACTCGTCGCCAAATTGATACCCGAGATTATAGGGCGGCCTGGTGGATTAATTAGACTTTTATGCACTTTTGGTAGAAAATAGAAAAAAGTTTTACTTGTTTCTGTTATCAAAATGAATTGTTTCTCTTTTTTGTTTGTAATTTTTTTGCCAAATCTTTTTGCAATAAAGTGAAAGGATCATGCAGGCACTTTTCATAGTAGGATAAATCATTCAAAATATTTTCTGCCTTTCTTTTAATCTTGGTCAAAGACAATATCTTCGCTACAGAAACCAATTTTTAAAAAATGGATAACAATACCTATATAGATTTCCATAGTGCCCATCACAGGCCCTGGTTATCTAATATTCCTTATGGCCAGTTCAAAAGGATTAGAAAGAATTGTTCAGACGATTCTGACTTCAATAGGCAAATCCTTTTAAAAAAAAAAAACAGATTTAAAGAGAAACATTATCCCAACCAACTTTTAGAAGACGCAATCGAAAAATCAAAATGATTGACTCAGGCTGAGCGCCGGAGGAACAATGAGAAACAAACAGTTGATTCTGAATCTGACAGAATATGGTTTTCTCTGATAACATGTTATAATTCTTCACATTATAAAATTTAGGCAGTACTTAACAAATATTGGCATCTTTTAGTACAAGATCCATTTTTGGGTCGAATATTACCTAGTAAACTCAACTTAATTTACAAAAGACCGCCGAATATTAAAGGTCTAATAGCCCCCTGCCGTATTAGAAGCTTTACTCCAAATACTACTATGATAAAAAATACAGGGAGCCTACCTTGTGGAACTTCGAATTGCAAATGTTGTAGCAGCATCAGGTCGTCCAATACCATGACATCCACAGTTATGAAAAAGTCCTACTCGATCAAGTATGCACTTAACTGCAAAAGTACATATGTGATCTATGTTATAGAATGTATTTGTTCTATTCAATATGTCGGCAGAACCACATGCCCACTGCGTGTTCGCCTAAATGGGCATCGAGCATGCACAAAAAGAGGAGATCTACTACAAAGTATGGCCCAACATTGTACTGAAACACAAGGACGAGATTTTTCTGTATTTAATATTACCCCTGTTGATATGGTACCCCTAGAGCAAATTAATCGGTTCCAAACACTCCAGAACAGGGAGATGTATTGGATTTTTTTTTTCTACCCAAACCCTTTCACCCAAAAGGTCTAAACCCGTGTTTCTCAACTCCCGTCTCGGAAACCACCCCAACAGGTCATGTTTTCAGGATCTCCCACAGAATGCACTGACAATAATGATATCACCTGTGCAGAAATGCACTGACAATAACTATATCAGCTGTGCAATGCTGAGGAGATCCTGAAAACATGACCTGTTGGTGGGTCTTGAGGACTGGAGTTGAGAAACACTGGTCTAAACGAAACCATTGAAGCAGTATTTTAACTGTTTAACCCAAAAAACTTTTTTTTTTTCCACATACTTATGATTTTTCCTACTTCAGGACGAATATACACTTTTTTAACACGAAGAATTCATTATATTTTCTAAACATGTTCTTTATAGTTTATAGTCACATCACATTTTCATGTCACAACTAATATTCATACTACTTACCATATGTTATGTTCTGGGAGTTCATATAATTTTCGATTTTCTTTGAGTTTTCTTTCCGCACTGATGCTGCTGTTTGTATTGACATCATTAAAATGTATACATAGAATCAGTTACTAAAATGAACAGCAACACTGTAGACCAGCTTTTCGCTACTCTTAGCGGAGTGTTGCTACTGTTCCATTATAATAAGATCAGTTACAGTTGTTAATATTCTCAAATTAAATCAACATGTTTTACACGCACACAGAGACGCGGAAGAAACCCTAACACGAGACTATTGGCGTTTTTGCAATTGTTAGAAAGGTCTTAAGTTCAGCTAGGTATCTATTAGTTTTTCTTGTAGCGTTCACTTAGGCCACTACCTCTTATTGCACACAAGGGTTTCATTAAGTTGCTGCATAATGTTTCTTATTTATATTATCTTCATAGTATCTTATCTATGTTTTTAATTTAAGTTTTAAGTGCATATTGTGTTAGTTATTTGTTCTTTATTAAGATTTTATAATATTTTGAGATCTCTGCTTTTAACTAGACAGCATTTTCCTCGTCGCACGTTCCATATATACAGCCATTTGTTTACAAATACGTTAAGAGATCGCCACAGTATTCTTTAAGCTAGAATGACATCAATTGATTGACGTGATATCTAACCATTCGTTTGGGTACTCCGAAATAAATTGGACCCACTCTTTTGATTGACAGATGTCTTATCCACCCATGGACGTCCTTACTATTTGAACGATGCAGCTGATAGTAACAAAATCAGACGTTCGTTTAGCTAAATTAATTGAAGATTAACCGTTTCCTTTTGTTTATATAAATAGTGCACGTGTAGAATAACTGTATACTTCTGAGGAAGCGCGGGTGTTCCGCGCGAAACGCGTCAAGAACTGTCTTATATTAACTTATGTTTTCAATTTGGCAGTGGCAAGAGTTCATTGCATTTTTAATAATAAAGATAATCCCCCTGTTTCATATATTTACGAGAGATTGGATCTTCTTCCAAAGCGCGCTGGGTCCACGCTCATCCCTACTGGGATCAGTATTTACTATATTTTACCAAGTGCTGTGTAGCACTCGTGCTGTTTGACAGAGACCCTGGCAGCCGTAGTAAGGGTGACGGACATAACAGCCCTGAATGCTTTATTGAGTGTCGTGCCTCGTCCTTCGCACAACCTCACAAGGTGAGCACGCTCCTGCATATTTTAATATCTTTGTTTTTGTGTAACTGTTTTACACTATTGTGCACCCCCCTCTCTTTTTTCTTCATCTGATAGATATTAAGATAGATAGATAGATATGAGATAGATAGATAGATAAAAAAAGAAAAGAAAAAAGCAAGGGGGGCGCACAAATAGTGTAGTAGGTTAAAAAATTAAAAGTGAAATAAGTGGCGAATTTTGCTCACCTTGTGGTGTTGGGCAGCTAATTTAGAAGCACAACGCTCATAAGCGCATACAGGGCTGTTTGGTCCGTGGTCCATAACACGGCTGCCTTGGATCCTGGTTCCTTCAGCGGGTAGATCTCTCGCTGAGCTTGGTATAGAGTTCGTAGAAAGAAAATGGCGGATCCGGCGCACGTGCAGATGCAGAAGAAATGCCAATGGTGCAGGCGAAATATTTAAAAATATCTATTTTATTTTTTAAAGGACATGCAAAGGTGTTATCCTTCATAGTATTAAAAAACAACAGATAAAAACCTAACACGTTTCGTGCTACAAACAGCGCTTCATCAGAGAATATTACACTGCAAGAGTGTTATAAGAGCAGCGGCTGAAATCAGGCACAACTGTCCTGTCCCTCAATCAGCAAATAACATCAATAGATAGCATTCACTATGATCTCCCTACAGCCAGGTCTCTGTATAGTGATCTCTGTATAGCAATGTGCACGTCCCCCTAATGAGCTGAGGCTGGAGGACACACATGCTCAGTCACTCTACAGCCAGGTCTCTGTATAGTGATCTCTGTACAGTGTATAGCAATGTGCACGTCCACCTAATGAGCTGAGGCTGGAGGACACACATGCTCAGTCACTCCCCCTACAGCCAGGTCTCTGTATAGTGATCTCTGTACAGTGTATAGCAATGTGCACGTCCACCTAATGAGCTGAGGCTGGAGGACACACATGCTCAGTCACTCCCCCTACAGCCAGGTCTCTGTATAGTGATCTCTGTACAGTGTATAGCAATGTGCACGTCCACCTAATGAGCTGAGGCTGGAGGACACACATGCTCAGTCACTCTACAGCCAGGTCTCTGTATAGTGATCTCTGTACAGTGTATAGCAATGTGCACGTCCACCTAATGAGCTGAGGCTGGAGGACACACATGCTCAGTCACTCTACAGCCAGGTCTCTGTATAGTGATCTCTGTACAGTGTATAGCAATGTGCACATCCACCTAATGAGCTGAGGCTGGAGGACACACATGCTCAGTCACTCTACAGCCAGGTCTCTGCATAGTGATCTCTGTACAGTGTATAGCAATGTGCACATCCACCTAATGAGCTGAGGCTGGAGGACACACATGCTCAGTCACTCTACAGCCAGGTCTCTGCATAGTGATCTCTGTACAGTGTATAGCAATGTGCACGTCCACCTAATGAGCTGAGGCTGGAGGACACACATGCTCAGTCACTCCCCACAGCCAGGTCTCTGCATAGTGATCTCCTTACAGTGTATAGCAATGTGCACGTCCACCTAATGAGCTGAGGCTGGAGGACACACATGCTCAGTCACTCCTCCTATAGTCAGGTCTCTGCATAGTGATCTCTGTTCTCAGCTGCCAGAGGGGGAAGGAGCCTGATTCTGTGCAGCCGCCTCCAGCAGCCCCATGTAAATGGTGAAGCCGCTATCTTCCTGCTGCGGATGCTGGGTGTGAATTGACTCCTGGGAAATCCCTTCATCCTCTGCTTCCACCTGCAGGAGATAAGATCATCACCTGTGGATATTGGAGGAGATCCCAGCGGGAGCATCAGCTGTCAGCCCACAGGGCACACCCTGCAGCGGCGCGGCTGACAGTCACTGGATCCTCTGAGGGTGACCCCAACCTCACGCCTCCCTGGCAGGGTCCGGCTCCAGGTGCAGACGTCACTGAGGGCCCCGGAGCCCACAACAACCTCTGACCTCATCTCCCCTGGACCTGAGATGAAGAAGAATTCAGAAGAACCTTCAATGAGGAAGGAAGGAAGAGGAAAAAGACGCAGAAAGATCAGCACAGAGAGCGGAGAGGAAGGCGGCTATTGGGGGGCGGGGGCAGGTACTCCAGCACAAGGGTGACCACTGCACCTCCTATATATACACCTCCTATAGCTACACCCCTGACCTCTATACCTCCTATATATACACCTCTGACCTCTACACCTCCTATATATACACCTCTGACCTCTACACCTCCTATACCTACACCTCTGACCTCTATACCTCCTATATATACACCTCTGACCTCTACACCTCCTATATATACACCTCTGACCTCTATACCTCCTATATATACACCTCTGACCTCTACACCTCCTATATATACACCTCTGACCTCTACACCTCCTATATATACACCTCCTATACCTACACCTCTGACCTCTACACCTCCTATACCTATACACCTCTGACCTCTACACCTCCAATACATATACACCTGACCTCTACACCTCCTATACCTACACCTCTGACCTCTACACCTCCTATACCTACACCTCTGACCTCTACACCTCCTATACCTACACCTCTGACCTCTACACCTCCTATACCTATACACCTCTGACCTCTACACCTCCTATACCTATACACCTCTGACCTCTACACCTCAACCTCTGACCTCTATACCTCCTATATATACACCTCTGACCTCTACACCTCCTATATATACACCTCTGACCTCTACACCTCCTATATATACACCTCTGACCTCTACACCTCCTATATATACACCTCTGACCTCTACACCTCCTATACCTACACCTCCTATACCTACACCCCTGACCTCTACACCTCCTATACCTACACCTCTGACCTCTACACCTCCTATACCTACACCTCTGACCTCTACACCTCCTATACCTACACCTCTGACCTCTACACCTCCTATACCTACACCTCTGACCTCTACACCTCCTATACCTACACCTCTGACCTCTACACCTCCTATACCTACACCTCTGACCTCTACGACCTCTACACCTCCTATACCTACACCTCTGACCTCTACACCTCCTATACCTACACCTCCTATACCTACACCTCTGACCTCTACACCTCCTATACCTACACCTCTGACCACTATACCTCTGACCTCTAGACCTCCCATACCTACACCTCTGACCTCTAGACCTCCTATATCTACACCTCTGACTCCTACACCTCCTATACCTACACCTCTGACCACTATACCTCTGACCTCTAGACCTCCTATACCTACATCTCTGACCTCTAGACCTCCTATATCTACACCTCTGACTCCTACACCTCCTATACCTACACCTCTGACCTCTATACCTCTGACCTCTACACCTCTGACTCCTACACCTCCACCTCTGACCTCTATAGCTCCTATACCTACACCTCTGACCTCTATACCTCTGACCTCTACACCTCTGACCTCTATACCTCTGACCTCTACACCTCTGACTCCTACACCTCCACCTCTGACCTCCCATACCTCCACCTCTGACCTCTATACCCCTTCTCTCTGTCCCCTCATGTGCTGTCTCTCTCTCTCTCTTCCCTGCGGAGGAATGTGCCGAGTGTGTACGAGAAGTGACAGAGACTCTAGAGGAGAAGCTCGTGTCCTCCCGGCCCTGGTCCTATGAGCTGACAATCTATCACTAATGCGGATCCCTGCACAGCGCGCCCCCTGCCGGATCCCTGACAACTGGGCGTGCCTCACCTGAGCGGGGCGGGGCCAGCCTCACAGCCCGTATATGAGCGGCGGGCAGGCTGCGCGAGCGCGAGGAGTCAGCGCTGAGGAGAAGACGGAGAGGTGAGGAGGATGGGGGGAGTAGTGCGGGAGCGACACAGAGGCTGAGATACACAGAGGCTGAGATACACAGAGGCTGAGATACACAGAGGATTAGATACACAGAGGATTAGATACACAGAGGATTAGATACAGCACTGACTGTACCAACCATAGAGGCTGAGATACATAGAGGCTGAGATACACAGAGGATTAGATACAGCACTGACTGTACCAACCATAGAGGCTGAGATACACAGAGGCTGAGATACATAGAGGATTAGATACAGCACTGACTGTACCAACCATAGAGGCTGAGATACACAGAGGCTGAGATACATAGAGGATTAGATACAGCACTGACTGTACCAACCATAGAGGCTGAGATACATAGAGGATTAGATACAGCACTGACTGTACCAACCATAGAGGCTGAGATACCAGGGCTAAAATTTTTAATAGGTTTGATACGATGACTGTAAACCATAGGGGCTGTTTCACAATGTGGATACATAGAGGTTAATACGCACTGACTTAAAAACCATAAGGCGAGATACCAAGGTGAGATACAAGAGGAAAATACACATGAGTACCAACCATGAGGCGAGTTTAACAGGGGGCTGAGATACTTTGGGGATTTACAGCATGACTGTACCAACCGAGGCGAGATACACAAGGTGGATACATGGGGTTTAAATACACACTGATGTCCCAACCATAGAGGTGAATACACGAGGCTAAATAATGAGGATTAGATACAGCCTGACTGTACCAACCAAGGGCTAAATTCCCAGAGGCTGAGATACGACTGACTGTCCCAACCATGGGGGTGAAACCAAAAGGGCTGAGATACATAGAGGATTAAACCATGATGCCCAACCATAAGGCGAGATACAAAAGGGGTGAGTACATAGAGGATTAGTACACACTGACTGTCCCAACCCAAAAGGGGTGAGAAACTAGGGGCTAGATACCAGAGGATTAGAAGCAATTGCGCAAATAGAGGCTAGATAAAAAGAGTGAATACCAAGCTGATAAAAAGAGGCTGAAACGCACTACGGGCGGAACCAAAGGCGGTTACCAGAGGTGAGATCATAAGGATTAATAAAAGCACTACTGCCAACCCAAAAGGGGAATACACAGAGGCTGAGATACAGCATGACTCGCCAACCATGGGGCTAGTACACAGACTGAGTACAAAGATTAGATACAGCAGACTGTACCAACCATAGGGGTGAGATTACACAGAGGCTGAGATAATAAGGATTAGATAAGCAGGATGCCAACCATAGGGGTGAATCCCAAAAGGTGAATAAGCATGCGGCCCCCAAACCCATAGAGGCTGAAAACACAAAGGCTGAGATGCATAGAGGATTGATACGATGACTATCCCAACCCATGAGGTGAGATCCAGAGGTGAATAATAGGGGATTAGATACAGCACGATGTACCAAACCATAGAGGCTGAATCACAAGGCGGATAACATGATGCGCCAACCCAAGGGTGGATAACGAGGCTAGTAACAAGGGAGATAAAGGGGCTGAGATACAGACTGACTGCCCCAACATAGGGGCTGAGATACAAGAGCTGAGAAACATAGAGTTTAGAAAACCATGATGTCCAAACCTAGAGCGGGAAATACATAGAGGATTGATAAGAGACTGTACCAACCATAAAAGCTGAATAATAGGGTTTAAAATACGAAGATTACCAACCCCTAAGGCAGAAACAAGGTTAGATAAAAGGGGATTAAACAGGATTCAAAAGAGGAGAAACAAAAAGGGTTAGATAAGTGACTTAAAATAGGGCTAAAGAAACTAAGGATTAGAAAACCATGACTGTAAACCAAAAACTGAAACACAGAGGATTGATAAAGAGATTTTACAGATGACAAACCAAAAGGTGAGTACATAAAGGTGAGATACCGGGATTAGATACACCCCTGACTGTAAAAAACCATAGAGGGCTGAGAAAACCCAGAGGTGAGATAATAGAGGATTAGATCAGCACGCGTACCAATAGGGTTGATAAAGGGGAGATAATAGGGGATCAATACAGCACTGACAACCCAACCATAGAGCTGAGATACATAGAGGTGAGTAATAGAGGATTAGATAAAAAGGCTGAGATACATGAGGCTGAATCCCGAGATAATACAGCACGACTGACCAACCCAGGGCTGAGATAATAGAGGCTAAATACACAGAGGATAGATACAGACTGTCCCAAACCATGGGTTTTAGAACAAAGGTGGAACACATGACTGAAAAACCATAGATGAGATACGCACTAGAAAAAAACCCATAGAGGCGAGATAATAAAGGGGAGAACAAGGGGTTTAGATACAGCACGACTGACCAAACCCCTAGAGGATAATACATGGGCGAGATACAGCACGACGTAAAAACCAAAGGTTGAGATACAGCCTGATGTAAAAACCATAGAGCTGAGATACATAAAGGCAATATACACAGGGATTAGTACAGCCCTGTTTTACAAACATAGGGGCTGAATACAGCATGACTGACAAACCAAAAGGTGAGATACAGCCTATGTCAAACCATAGAGGCTGAGAAAATAGGGGCTGAGATCACAAGGTTAGATACAGCATGACTGTACCAAATCTGGGGCCTTAGAAACAGCACTATGAAACCACACATCTGGGTTAAACAGCATGACGTCCCACCATAGGGGGGTTAAACAGCATTGACAGTACTGAATGGTAGAGTAGCTGCGTGCGATAGGGGATTTAGTTTGAGGGGTTTTAATCTGCGCCCCTACATATCACAATAACATCAACCCTTGAGCCCCCTTCCAGTGTGGGTTCTGCCTTTGGTCGCACACGGAGGTTTTGTGCGGTATCTGGGGAAAAATAAACATTCATTGGCTCGGCTCGGAGGCTCATGCCCATTCACTGAACAAGCAAGCCCCCTGCAAATGGTGGGGAGCCCAAAGTTTAGTTAGTTAGTTATTTTTAAGGCAAAAAAAGACAAGTCGTCCATCTTTTCAGCCTGTTGTGCTAAGGTTTGGGACCCAGGGAAGGAAAAAACCCCCCAATGGGGGTAGAACCCATTTCCCCATTTTAGGAAAAATTTCCCTTTCCCGACTCCAATCGGGCAATCAGAAAAACCCTGGATCAATGACCCCTCTCCGAATCAGTACTATAACTTTTTTATTTATTACGCTCCAGAAATGCATCCAACCCTTTTTGAACTGGGTTTTTTAATTTCACCATGCCCACCCCCTCTGGCAGAGAATTCCAATAGTCTCATCCCTTTTCCATCCCCCCCTCCCTTTCTTTGTTTTTATGTAGAAATTTTCTTTTCCTCAAGACGTAAAGGATGCCCCCTTTTTAGTACGCCCGTGTTAAATAAATTGGGAGGATCTCTATATGCCTTTGATTTTTAAACTATTTATTAGCCCCCCCAACCCTTCTTTTCCTTAAAACAAATAACCCAATCTTCCAACTTTCTGTGTACTTACCCCACCCATCCTTTTATTTTTTTTGTTCCCCGCCTTTGTCCTGTTAAAGCTCTCAATGTTTTTCCCTTTTGGCACTGGGGCCCAAACTGTACACAATTTTCCCATGTGTGGTCAAACCCCGGATTTGTATAATGTTCTCATATGTGCTCTATCCCCCTTTTAAGCACCCCTGACCAAATTGTTTTGGGCTGGCTGCCTGACACGGGCTGCTAAAATTAATTTTATTCCACCAGGATTCCAAGTCCTTCTCCAGCACTTTTACCCAGTGTTTTTTCCATTTAACATGTAACATGAATGGATTTCTTTTCCCCCATGTGCATAACCTGCATTTTCGGGTTTTAACCTATCTCCCTTTTTCCCCGCCCAGGCCTCCAACTTACCAGACCCCTTTGAAATAACATATTATCCCTTTTGGGTTTTGTTTACTTACAGAGCTTAGTATCGTCGCAAAGATCGAATTTCACGTGTATTCCCTTGTAAATCATTAAAAAAATTTAAAAGAGGATAGGGCCCAATACTCCCCCTTGTGGTACCCCACTAGTAACACATCCATTTCCTGAGAAAGTACCGTTAATTACTACCCTTTTTTTTTCAAACAAAAGTATCACACAGAAAATGAGAAAGCCCCCCCTGCTCCCCCCGTTTGCGGGTCACACCCCCCCCCCGGGGGTGTAAACCATGAAAGGGGCCCCTCATTGCTTTCACCATTGCAGGGGCCCCCATTGCTCACACCCTTGCAGGGGCCCCCATTGCTTTCACGAGTGCAGGGGCCCACATTGCTTTCACCCTTGCAGGGGCCCCCATTGCTCACACCCTTGCAGGGGCCCCCATTGCTCACACCCTTGCAGGGGCCCCCATTGCTTTCACCATTGCAGTGGCCCCCATTGCTTTCACCCTTGCAGGGGCCCCCAATGGTCTCACAGCTGCCTGCTCCCCTGGCTCTGGCGCCCTCGGGGCTCCCCGGTGTCCTCTCCATCGCTCCCGTATTCGTGTAACCATTCTGGTTCAGCAGTGCAGGAATGTGGACACTGCCCGGGGCCCGACACTCCCTGCAGGGCCCTGGGGTGATTGCATAAGAGATGGAGCAGCTGTAGAGACTAATATCAGTGTCCTAGGTTATATCGGGAGAGTGGTGATGTCACTGGGGTCACCTATATGAGGTCACACAACCTGTAGGGGCCGATTGTGGCCCTAGAGCAGTTATCACATGTCCTCAGGGGCCCCTGACACCTCTCCAGGACTGACCGCAGATGTCAGCAGCAGATAGCACAGGCGGGTCCTCAGGGGGGCAGCGGTCACCGGGCTCTCTGATGTCACCCGGGGCCCCTGCATTGTGTCTGGAGTCATTAGTGAGGTCCCGTCCCCCCCCCCCTATCTACCCCACTATCCTTATGCTGACTATACGGACTGTACACAGTACTATTTCTATCCTTTATACATGCACACTGCAGAGTAGTACTCCTATTCTGCATACATAGACATTGCACAGCACCACTTCTCCTATTCTATAAACATATACACTGCACAGTACCATTTCTCCTATTCTGTATACATAGACACTGCACAGTACCACTTCACCTATTCTGTATACATAGACACTGCACAGTACCGCTTCTCCTAATCTGTATACATAGACACTGCACAGTACCACTTCTCCTATTCTGTATACATAGACACTGCACAGTATCACTTCTCCTATTCTGTATACATAGACACTGCACAGTACAACTTCGCCTATTCTGTATACATAGACACTGCCAGTACCACTTCTCCTGTCCTGTATATATTGCATTGAGCAGCACCCTATAGTGAGTGCACAGTAACACTTCTGCAGTTCATATACATTACAATGCACAGTACCCTATACACCTGTGCTGGGTTAACGCTCAGTATCTGCTTCTCTTCTGTGTATGGCAGTTTTAGATGTAACTAGAGTACATGATGTAAGCAGTACAGTGAATGCAGCTCTGGAAGTGACTGGAGTATCGGGACACTGCGATTGTGCTGCGGTGTCACTTCCCGGCAAGTGGGTGCTGCTGCTATTGCGCTGCGGTGGCCTTATGGGTGGTCCACTGCGCTTTATCATTCACCCCCATGTGTTCAGACTATCTGTTCCTACCAAATGCAATCCTCCTATCAGTGACCCCCCCTGTGTTCAGCTTCTGCTCCGAGCTTCCTCCTATCAGTGACCCTCCACACTGTGGTTTCACTCTGCTCCATGCTTCCTCCATCCGTGACTGCCCCTCGTCGTCAGCTTCTGCTCCAATGCTCTCCTCCTATCAGTGACCCCCACCGTGTTCACTTCTGCTCCATCTTCCTCTATCATTGACCTCTCACCTGTGTTCAACCTTCTTCTGCTCCATGCTTCCTCCTATCAGAGCGACCACCTGTTGGTTCAGCTTCACTGCTCCATGCTTTCTCCTCACTATCAGTGACACCCGCCCACACACTGAGTTCAGCTTCTGCTCCATGCTCCTCCTTTCAGTGACCCCCCCTGTGTTCAGCTTCTGCTCCATGCTTCCTCCTATCAGTGACCTCCCCTTTGTTCAGCTTCTGCTCCAGGCTCCTCCTATCATGATCCTGTGTTCAGACTCCTGTCTCCATGCTTCTCCTATCAGTGACCCTCCACCATGTGTTTACATCTTCTGCTCCATGCTTCCTCCTAATCATGTCCTCACCCTGTCTTCAGCTTCTGCTACCATGCTTCCTCCTATTCAAGTGAACCCCCCACATGTGTTTAGTCATGCTTCTGCTCCATGCTTCCTCCTATCAGTGACCTCCCCCCCTGTGTTTCAGCTTCTCTGCATCCATGCTTCCTCCTATCAGTGACCTCCCCCCCTTTGTTCAGCTTCGGCTCCATGCTTCCTCCTATCAGTGACCCCCCTGTGTTCAGCTTCTGCCCCATGCTTCCTCCCTATCATGGACACCCCCTCCCAGTGTTCAGCTTCATGCTCCACATGCTTCCCGCCTATCAGATGACCCCTGTGTTCTAGCTTCTTCTCATGCTTCCATCCTATCAATGACCCCCCCTGTTTCAACTTCTGCTCCATGCTTCTCCCCATCAGATGACCTCCCCTGGTTCAGCTTCTGCTCTCATGCATCCCTCCTATCAGGTGACCTCCCTCCTGTGTTCAGCTTGCTCCCATGCTTTCCCTCCTAATCAGTGACACCCTGCTTTCCAGCTTCCTGCTCCATGCATCCTCCTAATCTTGACCTCCCCTGTGTTCAGCTTCTGCTCCATGCTTTCTCCTATCAGTGACCTCCCCTGTGTTCAGCTCCATGCTTCCTCCTATCATGATCTCCCCCCCTGGAGTATTCAGCTCTGTAACTCCATGCTTCCTCCGTAGTCAGTGCCCCCCCCTGTGTTCAGACTTCTGCAAGCATGCTTTCCTCCTATCAAGTGACCACTCTCCCTGTGTTTTCAGCTGTCTGCTCCATGCTTCCTCCTATCAGTGACCCCCCTGTGTTCAGCTTCTGCTCCATGCTTCCTCCTATCAGTGACCCCCCTGTGTTCAGCTTCTGCTCCATGCTTCCTCCTCATCAAGTGACCCCTGTTGTTCAGCTTCTATCCATGCCTTCCCTCCTATCACAGGGACCCTTCCCCGTGTTTCACTTCTGGCTCCCATGCTTCCTCCTATCATTCTACCTCCCTGTGTTCAGCTTCTGCTCCATCGCTTCCTGCTATCCAACATGAACCTCCCTTGTTCAAGCTTCCTGCTCATGCGTCCTCCTATCAGTGACCCTCCCCCGGTCAGCTTCTGCCTACCAGCTTCCTCCATCATGACCTCCCCTGTGTTCAGTCTTCTGCTTCCATCTTTCCCCCTATCAGTGACCTCACCCTGTGTCTTCACTTCTGCTCACATGCTTCTCCTATCAGTCTGACCCCTCTGTGTTCACTTCTGCTTCACGTGCTTCCTCCTATCAGTACCTCACCCTGCGTGTTCAGCTTCTGCATCCCATGCTTCCTCCTATCAGTGACCACCCCTCACTTTTCCAATTCTGCTCCATGCTTCCTCCTATCACTGACACCTCCACCTAGTGTTCAGCATCTGCTCCTAATGCTTCCTCCAATCCATGACCCCTCACCCACTATTCACTTCTGCTCCATGCTTCCGCCTATCAGTGACACCCTTCCCCTGTGTCTTCAGCTTCCTGCTCCATGCTTCCATCCTATCAGTGACCTCCCCTGTGTCAGCTTCTCTCCATGAGCTATCCCCTATCAGATTGACCCACCCTGGCTGTTCAGCTTCTGCCCATGCGCTTCCTCCTACAGTGACCCCTCTGTGTTCAGCTTTCTCTGCTCCGTGCTCCTCCTTATTCAGTGACCTACACCCATGGTGTCAACTTCTGCTCCCATGCTTCCTCCTATCATGACCCCTCTGTGTTCAAGCTTCTGCACCGGCCTTCCTCCTAGCAGTGACTCTCAACCCCTGGTGTTCAGCTTCTGCCTCCCATGACTTCCTCCTCATCATGACACTCCCCTGTGTACAGCTTCTGCTCCATGCTTCTCCTAATCATGACCTCCATTTGTTCAGCTTCAGCAACCATGCTTCCTCCTATCGTGACCCCCCCTGTGTTCAGGCTTCTAGCTCCACATGCTTCTCCTATCAGTGACCTCCCCTGTGTTCAGACTCTGCTGCATGCTTCTCCTCTAGCAGTGACCCCTCCACACACTCAGTTCAGACTTCTGCTCCATGCTTATCCTCCAATCAGTAGACCCCTCCCCTGTGTAAGCAGCTTCTGTCTCCATGCATTCCTCCTATCCAGTACCTCCCCTGATGTGCAGCTTTCTGAACCATGCTTCCTCCTATCTGTGACCCTCCCCCTTGTTCACTTCTGCTCCACGCTTCCTCACATCATTGACCTCCCCTGTGTTTCTGCTTCTGCTCCATACTATCCTCCTATCATGACCTCCCCTGTGTCAGCTTTCTGCTCCAGCTATCCTCCTATCAGTGCAACCTCACCCCCTGTGTTCAGCTTCTGCTCCATCTTCCACTCCTACATCAACTGGACCTCCCCCCCTTTGATCAGCATCTGCTCCATGCTCCTCCGTATCAGTGACACCCCTCCCCTGCACACTCAGCTTCTGCTCCATGCTTCTCCTATCAGTGCACCTCCCTCATTCAGCTCTGCTCCTGCTTCCTCCTATCAGTTACCTCCCCTGTGTTCAGCTTCTGCTCCATGCTTCCTCCTATCAGTGACCTCCCCTGTGTTCAGCTTCTGATCCATGCTTCCACCTATCAGAGGACGCTCACCCTGTGTTTCAGCTTCTGCTCCAGGCTTCACATCCTTGCAGTGACCCCACTCGTAATCAGCTTCGCTCCATGCTTCCTCCATCAGCTGACCCCTGAGCATCAGACTTTCTGCTCCATCCTTCCTCCTATCAGTGACCCCTCCCCTGTGTTCAGCTTCTGCTCCATGCTTCCTCCTATCAGTGACCTCCCCTGTGTTCAGCTTCTGCTCCATGCTTCCTCCTATCAGTGACCCCCCTGTGTTCAGCTTCTGCTCCATGCTTCCTCCTATTTTTCCAGTACTTTCTGCTCCATGCTTTCCATCCTATCTGTGACCCCCCACCCCTGTGTTCAGCTTCTGCTCCATGCTTCCTCCTATCAGTGACCTCCCCCCCTTTGTTCAGCATCTGCTCCATGCTTCCTCCTATCAGTGACCTCCCCTGTGTTCAGCTTCTGATCCATGCTTCCTCCTATCAGTGACCCCCCTGTATTCAGCTTCTGCTCCATGCTTCCTCCTATCAGTGACCCCTGTGTCCAGCTTTACTCTCCAAGGAGTCTATCCTCCCTATCAGTGACTCCTCCACTTGTGTCTCAGCTCTGCTCCATGCTTCCAATACCTCCTATCATGAACCTCCCTGTGTTTCACTTCTGCTCCATGCTTATAATCCTCTCAGTGACCTCCCCCTGGTGTTCAGCTTCAGCTTTCCATCTTTCTCCTATCAAGTGACCTCCCTTGTTCAGCCTTCTAGCTCCATGATATCTCCTATCACACACCTCCACCCTGTGTTCAGCTTCTAGCTTGCTCCATGCTTCTCCTCCTATCAGTCACCTCCTCGTGCGTGTTTCACTTGCTGCTCCATGCTTCCACCTATCCGTGTCCCCTCCCCTGTGTTCAGCTTCTGCTCCATGCTTCCCCTATCATGACCCCCAAACATAATTCCATAAGAATACCCCCCCCTGTGTCAGCGTCTCTCCATGCTTCCTCCTATCAATGACCTCCCCTGTGATTCAGCTTCTGGCTACCTGCTTCCTCCTCTGTGTTCAGCTCTGCTCCACGCGCCCTTCCCCTCAATCAGTTGACCCTCCCCCCCTGGTGTTCACTACACTGCTCTAACCAATGCTTCCTCCTATCAGTGACCTCCCCCCCTTTGTTCAGCATCTGCTCCATGCTTCCTCCTATCAGTGACCCCACCCCTGTGTTCAGCTTCTGCTCCATGCTTCCTCCTATCAGTGCGACCACCCCTGTAGTTCAGCTTCTGCTCCCATGATGTCCTCCAACGTGACCCCTTGTGTTCAGCTTCAGCTCCAGCTTCCTCCTATCGTGACCTCTCCCCTTCTTCAGCTTCTGCATCCAACTGCTTCCCTCCTATACAGTGCGACCTCGCCCTTATATCAGCTTCATGCATCCATCTTTCCTCCTATCAGTGACACTCCCCTGTGTATCAGCTTCTGTGCATCCAATGCTTTCTCCTATCAGTTGACCTCACCCTGTGTTCAGACTGTCTGCTCCATGCCATCCTCCTACTCAGTGACCGCCCCGTGTCTCACCATTCTGCTCCATGCTTCCTCCTATCAGTGACCTCCCCCTGTGTTCAGCTTCTGCTCCATGCTTCCTCCTATCAGTGACCCCCCCCCTGTGATTCACTTCCTGCTCCATACTTCTCCTATCATGCGACCCCATCCCCCTGTGGTTCAAGCATTTCTGCTCCATGCTATTCCTCCCTACTCAGTGACCCACTCCCCCCCTCCCTGTGTTCAGCTTCTGCTCACCATGCTTTCTCCTACATCCATAACCTCCCCCTGTGTGCACTTCTCTCCATCATCCTACCTATCAGTGACCTTCCCCTTGTTCCGCTTCTAGCAATTGCTTCCTCCTATCAGTGACCGCTCACCCTGTGTATAGCTCATCATGCTCCATGCTTTCTCCTATCAGTGACCACCTGTGTTGAGCTGCTCTGCTCCATGCTTCCTCCTATCAGTGACCTCCCCTGTTTTCAGCTTCATCTCCATGCTTCCTCCTATCATAACCCCTGTTCTGCATGCCTTCTGCTCCATGCTTCCTCCTATCATGACCTCACCCCCCTGTTCACTTCTGCTCCATGCTTCACCAAGCAAGATGCCCTCAAGCCCTGTTTTTCAGCTTCTGCGCCATGCTTCCTCATATCAGTGACCCCCCCCTCCCCTGTGTTCAGCTTCTGCGCTCCATGCTATCCTCTATCAGTGACCCCCCCCTGTGTTCAGCTTGCTGCTCCATGAGCATCCTCCAATCGATACCTCCCCTGTGTTCAGCATCAGCTCATGCCCCCACCACATCAGTGACCTCAACCCTGTGTATCATCTTCTCGCTCCATGCTTCTCCTCCACTATGCATGACCTCCCACTTGTTCAGCTTCAGCTCCAGCTTCCTCTATCACAGACCTCCCCTGTTTCACTTCTGCTTCCATGCTTCCTCTCCTCTGGGTTCATCTCTCTGCTCCATGCTTCCATCCTATCAGCGTGACCCCTGTGTTTACTCACTCTGCTCCATGCTTCCTCCTATCAGTGACCCCTGTGTTCAGCTTCTGCTCCATGCTTCCTCCTATCAGTGACCTCCCCCCTGTGTTCAGCTTCTGCTCCATGCTTCCTCCTATCAGTGACCTCCCCCCCTGTGTTCAGCTTCTGCTCCATGCTTCCTCCTATCAGTGACCTCCCCTGTGTTCAGCTTCTGCTCCATGCTTCCTCCTATCAGTGACCTCTTCCTCTGCATTCTAGCTTCTGCTCCTTCTCCTCCTATCATGAAACCTCCCCTGTGTTCAGCTTCTGCTCCATGCTTCCTCCTATCAGTGACCTCCCCCCCTGTGTTCAGCTTCTGCTCCATGCTTCCTCCTATCAGTGACCTCCCCTGTGTTCAGCTTCTGCTCCATGCTTCCTCCTATCAGTGACCTCCTCTGTGTTCAGCTTCTGCTCCATGCTTCCTCCTATCAGTGACCTCCCCTGTGTTCAGCTTCTGCTCCATGCTTCCTCCTATCAGTGACCTCCCCTGTGTTCAGCTTCTGCTCCATGCTTCCTCCTATCAGTGACCCCTCCCCTGTGTTCAGCTTCTGCTCCATGCTTCCTCCTCTGTGTTCAGCTTCTGCTCCATGCTTCCTCCTATCAGTGACCTCCTCCCCTGTGTTCAGCTTCTGCTCCATGCTTCCACCTCTGTGTTCAGCTTCTGCTCCATGCTTCCTCCTATCAGTGACCTCCCCAGTGTTCAGCTTCTGCTCCATGCTTCCTCCTATCAAGTGACGCCCTTCCCCTGTGTTCATCTTCTGCTTCCACTGCTTCCTTCCTATCAGTGCACCTCCTTCCCCTGTGTTCAGCTTTCCTTCCATGCTTCCTCCTATCAGTGACCCCTGTGTTCAGCTTCTGCTCCATGCTTCCTCCTATCAGTGACCTCCCCTGTGTTCAGCTTCTGCTCCATGCTTCCTCCTATCAGTGACCCCTCCCCTGTGTTCAGCTTCTGCTCCATGCTTCCTCCTATCAGTGACCCCTCCCCTGTGTTCAGCTTCTGCTCCATGCTTCCTCCTATCAGTGACCTCCCCCTGTGTTCAGCTTCTGCTCCATGCTTCCTCCTATCAGTGACCTCCTCCCCTGTGTTCAGCTTCTGCTCCAATCTTCCTCCTATTCAGCTGACCTCCCCCCTGTGATCACTTCTGCTCCATAGCTGCCTCCTATCTGTCGACCTCCCCCTGTGTCACTTCGTCTGCTCATGCTTCCCTCCTATCATGACCCCTCCCCTGTTCAGCTTCTGCTCCCATGCTTCCTACCTATCCAGTGACCCCTCCCCTGTGTTCAGCTCCTGCTCCATCCTTCCTCCTTTCATTTACTTCCCTGTGTTCAGCTTCTTCTCCATGCTTCCTCCTTTCTGTTACCTCCCCTGTGTTCAGCTTCTGCTCCATGCTTCCTCCTCTGAGTGACCCCCCCCTGTGTTCAGCTTCTGCTCCATGCTTCCTCCTATCAGTGACCCCTGTGTTCAGCTTCTGCTCCATCTTCCTCCATCAGTCTTACCTCCCCTGTGTTTCAGCTTCTGCTACCATGCCTTCCTCCTACAGTTACCTCCCCTGCGTGATCATACTTTCTGCTCCATGCTTCCTCCATCAGTGACACCCTCCCAACCTGTTCAGCTTCTGCTCCATGCTTCCTCCTATCAGTGACCTCCCCTGTGTTCAAGCTTCTGCGTCCATCTCTCCTATCTAGCATGACCCCTCCCCTGTGTTCAGCTTTCTATCTGCTCCATGCTTTACCCCCATATCAGTGACCTCCCCAGATGTTCAGCTTCTCTGCATACCATCGCTTCCTCTCCTATCAGTACCTCCTCCTGTTTTCAGCTTCTGCTCCCAGCATTCCTCCTATTCATGACCCCTGTTCCCAGCTTCTGCTCCATCTAATGCTTCCTCCTATCAGTGACCTCCCCTGAGTTTCACTTCTGCGCTCCGCGCTTCCTCCTATCATGCGACCTCCCCCTGGTTTCAGCATCTGCGCCATGCTTCTCCTCCTATCGTGACTCCTCCGTGTGTGCACCTTCTGCATCCAATAGCCTTCCCTCCTACGTGACCCCCCTGTTCTTCACATCTCTCTCCTGCTTCCTTCCTATCATGACCTCACCCTGCGTGTTCTGACTTCTTCTGCTCCATGCTTCCTCCTATCAGTGACCCCTCCCCTGTGTTCACACTTCCTGCTACCATAGCCATCCTCCATCGTGGACCCTCCCTCCCCCTTGTAATTCAGCTTCTGCTCCATGCCTCCTCCTATCAGTGACCTCCCCCCCTGTGTTCAGCTTCTGCTCCATGCTTCCTCCTATCAGTGACCTCCCCCCCCACCACTGTTTCAGCTTCTCGCTTCCATGCTTCACTCCTATCAGTGACCCATAACAACCCTGTAGGTCCAGCTATCTTCATGCACCCATGCGCTTCCTCCTTTCAGTCACCCTCCCCCCCCTGTAGTTTCATTCGCGCCATCGCTTTCCTCCATATCACGTGACCCCTAAACTCCCCATGTGTTTTCAAGGCGCTCCATGCTTCCTCCTATCAGTGACCACACCCCGTGTCTCTGACTTCCTGCTCCCGTGCTCCTCCTACAGATGGATCACCCCCCTGTGTTCAGCTTCTGCTCCATGCTTCTCCTATCGAGTGACCTTCAGCCCTGTGATTCACTTCTGCTTCCAGTGCTTCCTCCTAAACAGTGACACCCCCCCCTTGGGGGGGGGGGTTCCAGCTTCTGCTCCATGCTTCCCTACATGAACTCTCCCTGTGTTCAGCTTCTGCTCCATGCTTCCTCCTATCAGTGACCTCCCCTGTGTTCAGCTTCTGCTCCATGCTTCCTCCTATCATGGACCTCGCTCTGATGCTTCACTTCGCCCATCGCTTCCCTCCTATCAGTGACCGCCATGATCCCCTGTGTTTCAGGCTGTCTGCTCCATGCGTCCTCCCTGATCAGTGACCTCACCCTGTGTTTCACCTTCTGCTCCATGCCTTCCTCCCAATCAGTGACCCCTCTGCTGATTCAAGCCTTTCTGCTGACACCATGCGTCCTCCAGATCAAGACCTCCCCTGTACGTCTCAGCATTTGACTCCATGCTTCCTCCTATCAGTGACCCTCCTCTGTGTTCAGCTTCTGCTCCATGCTTCCTCCTATCAGTGACGCTCCAAACCCTGTGCAGACCTGCTTCTGCTCCATGCCTTCCTCCTAGCAGTGACCTCCTGCTGTGTTCCCTTTCTCTCCATGCTACCTCCGATCGATGAACCTCCCCCCCCCCTGTTTCCAAGGCTTCTGTCTCCCGAATGCTTCTCCTATCAGTGCTTACCTCCCCTGTGTTCAGCTCAGCTCCATACCATCCTCCTCCCCACCCTAAAAACAAAAAAAAAAAATCCAGGTTTGACCTCTCCCCGTTGTTTCCACTTCTGCTCCCATGCTTTTCCTCCTATCATGACCCACCCCTGTGTCTTCAAGCTTCAGCTCCCATGCTATCCTCCTATCAGTAGACCTCTCCCTGTGTTCAGCTTCTGCTTGCCATGCTTTCCCTCTCTGAGTTCACTTCTGCTCCCTACTTCCTCTATCAGTTTTTCTTGGCGAAAAAAAAAAAAAAACAAAAAACCCCTCCCCCCCTTTGTTCAGCTTCGTCTCTCCATGCAATCCTCTATCAGTCGACCTCCCTGTGTTACAGCCTTCCTGTCTCCAGCTTCCTCCTATCAGTGACCTCCCCCTGTGTTGAGTACATCTGCTCCATGCTTCCTCCTATCAGTGACCCCTCCCCTGTGTTCAGCTTCTGCTCCATGCTTCCTCCTATCAGTGACCCCTGTGTTCAGCTTCTGCTCCATGCTTCCTCCTACATGAACCTCCTTGTTCAGCTTTCTCTCCATGCTCCTCCTATCATGATCTCCCCTGTGTATCCACTGTCAGCTCCATGCTTCCTCCTATCAGTGACCTCCCCTGTGTTCAGCTTCTGCTCCATGCTTCCTCCTATCAGTGACCTCCCCTGTGTTCAGCTTCTGCTCCATGCTTCCTCCTATCAGTGACCTCCCCTGTGTTCAGCTTCTGCTCCATGCTTCCTCCTATCAGTGACCCCCCCTGTGTTCAGCTTCTGCTCCATGCTTCCTCCTATCAGTGACCTCTCCCCTGTGTTCAGCTTCTGCTCCATGCTTCCTCCTATCAGTGACCCCCCCCCCCTGTGTTCAGCTTCTGCTCCATGCTTCCTCCTATCAGTGACCCCCCCCTGTGTTCAGCTTCTGCTCCATGCTTCCTCCTACATGACTACCCCTGTGTTCAGCTTCAGCTCCATAGCTTCCCTACCTAATCAGTGCGACCCCTCCCTGTGTCCAGCTTCTGCTCCCATCTCTCACTTTCAGTGAACCTCATCACCCTGAGAAATTGAATAAAAAAAAAAGAAGGTGCACCTTCTGCTCAGCTAATCCTACCGAATCAGTGAACCCAACCCTGTGTATCAGCTTCTCGCTTCCATCTTCCTCCTATCAGTGACCACCCCTGTTCCACTTCTGCTCCATCTTTCCTCCTATCGTTACCTCCCACCCTGTGATCAGCTTCCTGCTCCATCTACGCTTTCTTTCCATCCTATCAAGGTGACCTCCCCACCTGGTTCTCAGCTTCTGCTCCCTGTCTTCCTCCATATCAGTGACCCCACCCCTTAGTTCAGCGTCTGCTCCAGCATTCCTCCTATCAGTGACCCTCCCCTTGTTCAGCTTCTGGCTCCCTGCAATTCCCTCCTATCAGTGACCCTGTGTTCAGCTTCTTCTCACCATGCTTCCTCTATCAGTGCGACCCCCTCCCCACAGTTGTTCAAGCTTCTGCTCCGCTCTCCTCCTATCCGTGACCTCCCCTGTGTTCAGTACTCTGCCCCATGCTTTCCTCCTATCAGTGACCCCTCCCTGTCGTTCAGCTACTGCTCCAATGCTTCCTCCTAATCAGTTACACCCCCCTGTGTTCCAGCTTCTGACTCCAATCTTCCTCCTATACAGTGACCTCCCTGTTGTTTCACTTCTGACTCCGATGCTTCCTCCACATCATTACCTCCCCGTGTTCAGCACCTGCTCCATGCTGTCCCCCTATCAGTGACCCTCGCCCACATTTCAGCTATCTGCTCCATGAGCTTCCTCACATATCAGTAACCATCCCCTTTCACCTCCCTCCCTGCTCATGCTTCCCCCTATCCAGTGACCTCCCTGGTTCACTTCTGCTCCATGCTTCCTCCTATCAGTCTTACCTCCCCAGTTTTCAGACTTCTGCTCCATGCTTCCACCTATCAGTACCCCTGTGTTCACTTCTGCTCCAGCTTCTCCTCCTTATCTGTGACCCCCCCCTTGTCAACTTCTGCTCCATGCTTCCTCCTATCAGTGACCCCCCCTGTGTTGAGCTTCTGCTCCATGCTTCCTCCTATCAGTGAGCCCTCCCCCTGTTTCACTTTCTTCTATGACTTCCTCCTATCAGTGACCTCCCCTGTGTTTCACACTTCTGCCCATGCTTCCTCCTCATCAGCTGACCTCCCCTGTGTTTCAGCTTCTCTACCATGCTCCTCCTATCAGTGACCCGTCCCCCCTCAGTTTCAGCTTCGTGCTCCACGCTTCCATATTCTCCTCCATCATTGACCCCCCCTGTGTCTTCAGCATTACTGCTCCATGCTTCTCCTATCAGTGACCCTCCCCTGTTTCAACTTCCTGTCCATGCTTTCCTCCATCAGTGACCTCACCTGTGTTTTCAGCTTCTGCTCATGCTTCCTCCTATCATGACCCGTTTCACTTCTGCTACCATGCTTCCTCCTAACAGTGACCTCCCCTGTGTTCAGCTTCTGCTCCATGCTTCCTCCTAACAGTGACCTCCCCTGTGTTCAGCTTCTGCTCCATGCTTCCTCCTATCAGTGACCCCCCTGTGTTCAGCCTCTTTCTCCATGCTTCCAACCCTATCCACTGGACCTCTACCCCCCTGTGTTCAGCTTCCTGCTCCCTGCATTCCTCCTATCAGAAACACGCACCGCCAGAGTGTTCAGCCTTCTGCTCCATGCTTGCTCTCCTATTCGAGTGACCCTCTCTGCGTTCAGCATCTCTCCATGCTCCTCCTATCAGTGACCATCCCCCTAGATAGTATTCAGCATCTAGCTTTCCCATGCTTCCTCCTAATCAGTCGAACCCTCCTCTGTGTTCAGCTTCTTCTGCTACCACTTCCTTCCCAATCAGTCCCACCCAGTCCATCCGGTGTTTCAAGCACTTTCTCTTCCATGCATCCTCCTATCAAGTACCCCCCTGTGTTTCAGACTATCTCCTGCCCCATGCTTCCTCCTATCATGACCTCCCCTGTCGTTCAGCTTCTGCTACCGCTTTCCTCCTATCCATGACCTCTCCCTGAGATCAGCTTCTGCCCCTGCTTCCTCCTATCATGACCCCCCCTGTGTTCCCTTTCTGCTCCATGTTCCTCCTATCAGTGACCTCCCCTGTTTCAGTTCTGCTCCATGTTCCTCCTTCGGGCCCCCTCCCTGTGTTCAGCTTCTGCCCCATGCTTCCTCCTATCAGTGACCCCCCCTGTGTTCAGCTTCTGCTCCATGCTTCCTCCTACATGACCTCCCTGTTTCCTTCTGTCCATGTTTCCCCCTTTACAGTGACCTCCCTTGTTCAGCTTCTCTCCATGTTCCCCCTATCAGTGCCCCCCCCCTGTGTTCAGCTTCTGCCCGTTCTTTTTCTGACCCCCCCTGTTTCAGCTTCTGCTCCATGCCCCCTCCTATCTGACCCCCCCGGGTTTTCAGCTTCTTTTTTAATGTTCCTCCTATCAGTGACCCCTGTGTTCGCTTCTGCTCCTCCTTCCTGTCAGGACTCCCCTTGTTCAGTTTCTGCTCCATTTTTTTTTCCTGCTATCATGCCCTCCCCCTGTTTCAGTTCTGCCCCATTTTCCTCCTATCAGTGACCCCCCCCCTGTTTTCACTTTAGAGCCCCGGCGTCATTAGTCATAGCCTGGTGACGTTGCGTCGACCGGGTGCTCGTTGACGTGTAGCCGGGTGCTGTTGACGTCGTCCCTGGGCCGTTGACTCATGCCTGGTGCCGGTAGTCAAGCTGTTCTGGGTGAGTCATAGCTGGGCTCGTTGACTTTTCAAACCTGGGGTTTGGTGACTCATAGACGGTTTTGGGTGGTTTTTTCTGCCCGGGGGGTCTGACATCATACCTTGTGTCGTTGACGCGTAGCCTGGTGTCGGTGAGTCGTACCCTTTGGTTGCTCGGTGACTCTAGCCTGGTGTAGTGACTCTTTCCTGGTGTGGGGGACTTCATACCTGGTGCTCGTTGACGTCGTAGCCCGGCGCTCGTTGACGTCATAGCCTGGTGCTCGTTGACGTCGTAGCCTGGTTCTCGTTGACGTCATAGCCCGGCGCTCGGTGACGTCATAGCCTGGTGCTCGTTGATGTCGTAGCCTGGTGCTCGGTGATGTCGTAGCCTGGTGCTCGGTGTCGTCATAGCCTGGTGCTCGGTTACGTCATAGCCCGGCGCTCGTTGACGTCATAGCCTGGTGCTCGTTGATGTCGTAGCCCGGCGCTCATTGACGTCATAGCCTGGTGCTCGGTGACGTCATAGCCTGGTGCTCGGTTACGTCATAGCCCGGCGCTCGGTGACGTCATAGCCTGGTGCTCGGTGAATGTCATAGACTGATGCTCGGTGACGTTATAGCCTGGTGCTCGTTGACATCATAGCCTGGTGCTCGTTGACATCATAGCCTTGTTCTCGGTGACATCATAGCCCTGCACTCGTTGACGTCGTAGCCTGGTGCTCGTTGACGTCGTAGCCTGGTGCTCGGTGACGTCGTGGGCCTGGTGCTCAGTGACGTCATAGCCTGGTGCTCGTTGACGTCATAGCCTGGTGCTCGGTGACATCATAGCCCTGCACTCGGTGACATCATACCCTGGTGCTCGTTGACGTCGTAGCCTGGTGCTCGGTGACGTCGTAGCCTGGTGCTCGTTGACGTCATAGCCTGGTGCTCGTTGACGTCAAAGCCTGGTGCTCGGTGACGTCATAGCCTGGTGCTCGTTGACGTCTTAGCCCGGCGCCCGTTGAAGTCATAGCGTGGTGCTCGTTGACGTCATAGCCTGGTGCTCGTTGACGTCATATCCTGGTGCTCGGGGTGACATCATAGCCTGGTGCTCGGTGACGTCGTAGCCTGGTGCTCGGTGACGTCATAGCCTGGTGCTCGGTGACGTCATAGCCTGGTGCTCGGTAATGTAATAGCCTTGTCCTCGTTGACATTATAGCGTGACGTCATAGCCCTGCACTCAATGACGTCATAGCCTGGTGCTCGTTGACATCATAGCCTGGTGCCCGGTGATGTCATAGCCTGGTGCTCATTGACGTCATAGCCTGGTGCTCGTTGACATCATAGCCTGGTGCGCGGTGACATCATAGCCTGGTGCTCGGTGACATCATAGCAAGGAGCTCGTTGACATCATAGCCTGGTGCTCGGTGACATCATAGCCTGGCGCTCAGTGACCTCATAGCCCGCCGCTCAGTGACATCAAAGCCTGGGTCAGTAAAACCTCAACCCCCCGTTCAGTGACCTCATAGCCCCGCTCAACCCATACCCGCGTCATGTCCTTAACCCGCCGCTCTGTGCCTCATAGGCCCGCCGCTCATGACCTATACCCCCGTGCTGGGTGACCTCATACCCCTGGCTCAGTGACCTCAACCCCGGGCTCGGTGCCCTCTAGCCCCGTGCTCAGTGCCCTCAAGCCCGGGCGCTCAGGACCTCTTTACCCCCGGGGCGCCTCAGTGATCATGCCCCCGCGCCTGCCTTACCCCGGCGCTCAGTGACCTTATGCCCCGCTCAGTGCTCTTTTAACCCCCGCCTCCAGTGACCTCATAGCCCGGCGCTCAGTGACCTCATAGCCCGGCGCTTTGCCCCTCTTTTAAAAACCCGGGGCCTCGGTACCTCATAGCCCCAGGGGTGGCCTATGGCCGGGCTAGGGGCCCATAGCCCGGCGCTGGGGGACCTCATACCCCCCGGCTTTCTTGCCCTCATACCCCCCGGTCGTATTTAACCCGGCGCTCGTGCCTTAGCCCGGCGCTGGGACCCATGGGGCCCCCCCTCGCCCCCCTTATCCCCGGCGCTCGGGACCTTTTAACCCCCGCCTCGTGCCTCATACCCCCGCGTCAGTGCCCTTTAAGCCCGGGCGCTCAGTGCCCTTAACCCGCGCTCAGTGACCTCATAGCCCGGCGCTCAGTGACCTCATAGCCCCGCGCTCGGACCTATAGCCTGTCCTAAACCCTTTTCCCGGGCGCTCAGTGCCCTCTACCCGTGTCTGCCTCAAAAGCCCGGCGCTAGGGGGACCTCATAGCCCGGCGCTCGGTGACCTCATAGCCCTTTGTGGGCCTCATAGGCCGGCGTCGTGCCCTCATAGCCCGGCGCCAGTGACCTCATACCCCCGGGCGCTCGTGACCTATCCCGGGCGGGTGACCTCATACCCCCGGGTAGTGACCTTATACCCCGGGCTCAGGACCTATAGCCCCGCTCAGTGACCTTATAGCCCCGGCGCTCGTGCCTTAACCCCGGGGTTTCCCAGTGCCCTTATACCCCGGCGCTCGTGACCTCATCCCCGGGCGCTCGGTACCTTACCCGGGGGCCTCAGTCCCTTTAAGCCCCGCTAAAGTGCCCTATCCCCCGGCGCTCTGCCCCTCATCCCGGGCTCAGGGGGCCTTTTCATGGGCCGCGTCGTGCCCTATACCCCTCTTATAAACCTCATAGCCCCGCCAGTGCTCTTTAGCCGGCGCTGTACTCATGCCCCGCTCGGACCTTAGCCCGGCGCTCATTTTACCTCTGGCCCCCGGCTGGGTTTCCTTATAGCCCGGCGCTCGTAAACTCATACTCGGCGCTCAGTGCCCTATGCCCGGCGTCGGGACCCATAGCCCGCGCTTTGACCTCATAGCCCGGCGCTCGGTGACCCTAAATAGCCCGGCCTCAGTGACCTCATACCCCGGCCTCGTACCTCATGGGCCCGGGGCTTGTGACCTCATAGCCCTGCGCTCAGTGACCTCATAGCCCGGCGCTCAGTGACCTCATAGCCCGGCGCTCAGTGACCTCATGCCCTAAAATTTGATGTCACCGTGCTGAAAAACCCTTTGCCCCGTGACAACCCCCTCCTTCATTTTCCTATGTGTTTTTTCTTGTTTCTTCTCTGATTCCGGGAAAGCCGGTGACCTCTCTTTCCCATTGTTCAGCCCTTGGTGCATGATACTTTGTAAACCCTCCCCTCCCTCGCCTTTTTTGGGGTCCCCTTTACCCCCCCCTGGGGTTTTCTCTCATCCCCCTCTTCTGCTTCTATCTCGTTGGCGTCCCCGGGGGTCGCCCCTGGGCCCCCATCTTCTACACCCGGGCTCCTCGTAAAACCACTTGTAGCTGATGACCCCCAACTCTACATCTGCGGCCCAATATCGCCCCCCCCGGGGCTGTCGTCCAGCCCCTCCTTCTGTCCGCCCAACCCAAATAGGAGGAAGCGGAGTTTCACCCTTTTCCCCCGCCCCGCCACTCCGCTTGACCGACCTGTCACAGTCAATGGCTCCACATTCTCCTCAGCCCTACGACCCCCGTCCCGGGGAAACCCCTGGACTCTCCCCCTGTCCTGCAAATGCACACCCCAAACCTCCCCAAAAAAGTGCTGGTCCACCCTTTCTCCCCGCTGACTACTGCAAACATCCCTCGTGGCCTCCCAGCTAGCACCCTCGCCCCCTCCACCCCTCCTTAACTTGCTGCCCGTTTATCCCCTTCTCCCCCCTCTCCCTCCCCTTCCCCCCTCCCCAATCCCTTCACTTTCCCATTCCCCAGCGAATTCATTAAAGTACAAACCATGCCCTACAAGGTCCCATATCCCCCTAAATTCTCTGCGCTAATTTCCAAATATCTCCCCCAGCCACTTCCACTCCTATCAGGACCTTCTTCCTCTGCTCTCTCTTATCAGCTCCTCACAAAAACCGTCTTCCAAGATTCTTCCTCGTGCTTACCCCACAACTCTGGAACTCACGTGCCCCAACACATAGGACTCTCCCCACTTCACCAGGCTTCAAGAGCAACGGAAATAACCCATTCTTCAGGTGCTATTAACTTCAATAACCCCGGCGCAATTACCCCCATAAAAGCAACATGCCACTGTCCTGCTACCATTGTAGATTGTAAGTTTTGGGGCAGCTATTGGGGCCTGGGTCCTCTCTCTTCTGTCTCCCCTTCACCATTGTAGATTGTAAGCTCTTGGGGCAGGGTCCTCTCGCCTTCTGTCTCCTCCTTCACCATTGTAGATTGTAAGCTCTTGGGGCAGGGTCCTCTCGCCTTCTGTCTCCTCCTTCACCATTGGAGATTGTAAGCTCTTGGGGCAGGGTCCTCTCTCCTTCTGTTCTCTCCTTCACATGTAGATTGTATGCTCTTGGGGCCCAGGGTCTCTCGCCCTTCTTTTGTGTTCTCCTTCACCATTTTAGATTGTAAGCTCTTGGGGCAGGGTCTTCTCTCCTTCTGTCTCTCCCTTCCTCATTACAGATTGTAAGCTCTTGGGGCTGGAGTTTCCAATAAACTCCAGCCCCCCCCCCCCCCCACCGCGGGATGGATCCGCATTGCTCGCGCTGCAGCGTTGTCTCAGGGCCTCCCCTGTACCCTCGGGACGCCAGCAATAACATCAGTGGACGCCCGCCCCGTCCAGAATCACTGCCGCCGCCGTCGTCTGTGGTCGCTCTGATCTGTTGTCATTCACTGGAGTCAGTAATTATAGAATACTGATCACAGGATTGTTTACAGGGGAGGGCGGGGGCCACAGGTGTTGCACCCCTCACCCTCATTCATGAGGTGTAACACTTAGACAAGCTTCTTTGTTTTACTGATTCTGAGTTACATCATACTCCAGTCACATCAGAGATGCACTCACTATTCTGCTGTTCATTTATCCTTCTAGTTCAATCAGAGCTGGCAGTCACGTATTCTGCTGTCTACATCCTGGTCTTATCCTCCAGGAGCTGCAGTCACTTTTCTGATGTTACATAGTGTCTTATCCTCCAGTCTCATCCAGAGATGCGAGTCACTATTCTGCTGGGTTACATCCTGTTCTTATCCTACAGTCACCTCCAGTGCTGCGTTCATATTCTGCTGTTACATCATGTTCTTATCCTCCAGTCCACCTCCAGAGCTGTGGTCACTATTGCTGCTTGTTACGTCCGGTCTTCTCCTCCAGTTCCTCCAGAGCTGGCAGTTCATATTCTTGCTGTTACATCATGTTTTTATCCAGTCACTTCTGAAGCTGCAGTCACTATTTGTGTTACATCTGTCTTAATCCTCCTGGTCCACCCCAGAGCTGCCAGTCAATATTCTGCTTTTTACATCCTGTCTTTACTCCATGTTTCACAATCCAGGAGCTGCAGTATATTTGCAGTTACATTCCTGTCTTATCCTCCAGTCACCTCCAGAGGTGAAGTCAACTAATTTGTGTTAATCTGTTTATGCTCCAGTCACCTCAGAGCTGCCAGTCATTATTCTGGTGGTTACATTCATGTCTTATCCTCCAGGTCCACTCCAGAGCTTGCAGTCACTACTCTGTGTTACATCTGGTTCTTATCCCTCCAGTCACCTTTGAGCTTGCAGTCACTCTTTGCTGTTACATCTGTCTTATCCTCCAGTCTCCTCCATAGCTGCACTCACTATTCTGTGTTTACATCATGTCTTATAACTCTAAGTTACTCCAGAGCTGCAGTTCCACGTATGTTTGCTGTGATTCCTGTTTATCCTCAGTCGGGCCTCCAGAAAGAGTCACTTATTCTGATGTTATCATCCTGTCTTATCCTACCGTCACCTCCAGTGTGCTACTCAACTATTCTGCTGTTACTTCCTGGTCTTATCCTCCAGGTTCTCATCCAGAAAGCTGCGGTCACTATTCTGTGTTACATCCTGTCTTATCCTCCAGTCACCTCCAGAGCTTGGAGTCATAAAGTCTGCTGTTATATCAGGTCTTATGCCTCCAGTCACCTCCAGTGCTGCAGTCGCTATTCTGATGTTACATCTGTCTTTATCCTCAGTCGCCTCCAAGAGCTGCAGGGGTCAATATTCTGCTGTTTTCATCCTGTCTTATCCTCCAGTCACCTCCAGAGCTGCAGTCACTATTCTGCTGTTCCATCATGTTTCCTTTACAGCAGTGGGTGCAGCTTTGGCTGTAACTGGAGCGGGCTCTCCCTGTAATTATATGATCCATCAGGCACAATTAGTGTAGACAAGCGGGTGAAAGCGTTGGTGCTCTCGCCCTCGTTGCCGCGCCCTGCCCGTCTTGTTCCTGGTGTTCACCACAATAACTGAACAAATTACAGCCTCGCCCGCTGCCAAGATCCACAGCGCCGGGGCGAGGGCGGCCGTCGTGCCCACCGTAACCCATAGCAACGCCAGCTGCCTGGACAGCGTGTGCTGAGGTGCAGAGAACCGCCCCGGTGATGAAAGACCAGGATCCGATGTGATGATGTCATCACAACGCTGAGCCGAGCCAAGTGATGTCATCATAACGCTGAGCCGAGTGATGTCATCATAACGCTGAGCCGAGTGATGTCATCATAGAGCTGAGCCAAGTGATGTCATCATAACGCTGAGCCGAGTGACATCATCATAACGCTGAGCCGAGTGATGTCATCATAACGCTGAGCCGAGTGATGTCATCATAACGCTGAGCCGAGTGATGTCATCATAACACTGAGCCGAGTGATTTCATCATAACGCTGAGCCGAGTGATGTCATCATAACGCTGAGCCGAGTGATGTCATCATAGAGCCGAGGCGGAGTGGATTGTCAAATAACGTGGAGCCGAGTTGGACATCATCTACAAAAGCTGAGCCGGAGGTGAACTCTTCATAACGCTGAGCAAGTGTTGTCATCCATAGAGCGAGCCGGAGTGATGTCATTCATAAGTGAGCCGAGTGACGTTCATACATAACACTGAGCCGAGTGACATCATCATAACGCTGAGCCAAGTGACGTCATCATAACACTGAGCCGAGTGATGTCATCATAGAGCCGAGCCGAGTGATGTCATTTCATTATCGCTGAGCCGAGTGGACGATCCCATTCATAAAGCTGAGCCGAGTGACCAGTTTATCATAAGATGAGCCGAGTGACATATAATAACCACTGGAGAGGTGTGACTTTATCATAACGGCTTGAGCCGAGTGGATGTCATCACTTAACCACTGAGCCGAGTGAACAATCTTCTTAACACTGAGCCCGAGGTGTGACATTCATTCATTAACGCTGAGCCGAGTGATGTCATCATAACGCTGAGCCGAGTGACGTCATCATAACGCCTTGGCCCGGGTGTTGTCATCTTAAGAATGGCCGAGTGATTCATCATAACATACTGAGCGAGTGATTGTCTTTATAACACGAGCCATGTGATGTCATCATAACACTGAGACCGAGTGGATGTCATATAAGAGCGTAGTGGACATTTATCATAACGCTGAGCCGAGTGGACATCATTCAAACGCTGAGCGAGCAGTGATGGTTCATCTAACTGAGCCGAGTGACATCATAACGCTGAGCCGAGTGATGTCATCATACGTGAGCTGTGACGTCATTTCATTACACTGAGCCGAGTGATGTCAATTCATAAAGCTGAGCCGACGTGATGTCATTCATATCGCTGAGCGAGTGAAGTTCAAACATAAACGCTGAGAGAGTGATGTCATCATAAGACTGGAGCCTAGTTGATGTTCATCATAAGACTGAGGGCCGAGTTGACATCATCATAGATATAGAGCTGAGCCTGAGGGGACGTCATCATAACGCTGAGCGCGTGACATCATCATAAATGCTTGAGCATCCGAGTGACATCTTCATATACGATGAGCCGTCGTAGTGGATGTCATTCATAACGCTGAGCGGGAGTTGAACATCATATAACGATGAGTGCGAGCGAGTCATTCATCATAACGCTGAGCCGAGTGATTTCATAATACACTGAGCCGAGTGACATCATCATAACGATTAGCCGAGTGAAGTCATCATAACACTGAGCCGAGTGATTGTCATAATACAGCTGAAGGAGTGAACGTTCATCATAAACGTGGAGCCGAGTGATGTCATCATAACACTGAGCCGAGTGATGTCATCATAGAGTCGAGCCGAGTGCGTCATTTATAAGCTGAGCCGTAGGACGTTCATCATAACGCTGAATCCGAGTGATGTCATCATTAACGGCTGAGCCGAGGTGAGTTCATCATAGAGCGAGGTACATCTTCATAACGCTGAGCCGAGTGAACTATCATATAAGCTGAGGCGGAGGGATGTTATCATACACTGAGCGGTGATGGTCCATCATAAGCTGAGCGAGTAAATTGTCATCATAGAGCCGAGCCGAGTGTTGTCATCATAGAGCCGAGCCGAGTGATGTCATCATAGAGCTGAGCCGAGTGACATCATCATAACGCTGAGCCGAGTGATGTCATCATACACTGAAGCGACGTGATGTCTCATAAACGCTGAGCCGAGTAGTGATGTCATCATAACGCTGAAAGCCGTGTCGGTTTCATTCATAACGTGATCCAGGTGTGATGTCATCATAACGCTGAGCCGAGTCATCTCATCCTCACGCTGACCCTAGTGATGTCATCTTTGAGCCGAGTGACATCATCATAACGCTGAGCCGAGTGACATCATCATAACGCTGAGCCGAGTGATGTCATCATACACTGAGCCGAGGGTAGATGTATTCATAACGCTCGAGCGAGTGACATCATTCTATAACGCTGAGACCGAGTGTGTCATTCATAACGCTGAGGCCGAGTGGACATCATCATATAACGCTGAAGCTCACCTGAGTGAACATCATCATAACGCTGAGGCCGATGTGATGTCATTTTCATTACGATGAGCAGGTGGACTTATCATCATAACGCTGAGCCGAGTGATTTCATAATACACTGAGCCGAGTGACATCATCATAACGATTAGCCGAGTTGATTGTCATTCCAAAACGCTGAAAGGCCGTAGTTTGATGTCATCATTAACGCTGAGCATGAAGTGACGTCTCATAGACGCTGAAACCGTAGTGGATTGATGTCATTTCATAACGCTGACCGAGTTGATGTCAGTCATAAACGCTGAGCCGAATGTATGGATGTTCATCATAGAGCTGAGCGAGTGACATCTCATAAGCTGAGTCCTAGAGTGATGTCAATCATTGAGTGAGCCAAGTGATGTCATCATAATAGCTGAAGCGGGGATCATTATCATAACGCTGAGGCCGAGCTAAGTGGGACATCATTCGATAACACTGAGCAAGTGTTGTTTCATCATAACGCTAGCCGAGGGATGTCATTCATAGAGCCCGAGAAGGTGACATCTCATAACGCTGTGGGCGGAGTGACATCTTCATAACGCTGAAAAGCCGAGTGATGTTCATCATACCTCTGAGCGAAGTGATTGTCATCATACGCTGAGCCGAGAGGACCTCTTCTTAAGCTGAGCGAGTGATGTCATCATTAACGCTGTTAGCCGAGTAGTGACATCTCATAACGCTGAGCCGAGAGTGACCATATTCATAAGTGAAGCCGATGATGTCATCCATAACGCTGAGCCCCGAGTGACAATCAATAATAACGCTGAGCCGAGGTGAAGTGATTTCTAAGTAACACTGAGCCGAGTGGATTCATCATTAACGATTAGACGTGTTGATGTCTCATAACGCTGAAGGGAGTGAATGTCATTCATAAGCTGAGCCGAGAGTGACGTCTTTAAACGTGAACGTGTGATGGTCATCATATAACGCTGAGCCGAGTGATGTCATCTAAACGCTTGAGGCCGAGTTGATGTCATCATAGAGTGAGGCCGAGTGACTTCTCCCTAAAAGCTGAGCCGAGTTGACAATCATCAAACGCTGAGGCCGAGTGATGTTCATCATAACGCTGAGCCGAGTGATGTCATCATAGAGCTGAGCCAAGTGATGTCATCATAACGCTGAGCCGAGTGACGTCATCATACGCTGAGCCAGAGGTGACACTCATCAATAACACTGAGCCAAGTGATGTCATCATAACACTGAGCCGAGTGATGTCATCATACACTGAGCCGAGTGACATCATCATAACGCTGAGCCGAGTGATGTCATCATACACTGAGCTGAGTGACATCATCATAACGCTTGAGGCCGAAGTGATGTTTATCATAAGCTGAAGAGCCGAGTGATGTCATTAACAACTGAAGACCGAAGGTGTGGACATCATCATCAAACGCTGAGCCGAGTGATGTCCTCATAGAGTGAGCAAGTGTATGTCTATTCATAACGCTGAGCCGAGTGATGTCATCATAACGCTGAGCCGAGTGATGTCATCATACACTGAGCCGAGTGACATCATCATAAAAGCTGAGCGAAGTGATTGTCATCTTAGAGCTGAGCCCAAGTGATGTCTTCATAAAAAGTGTGGCGAGTGTTTGTCATTCATAACACTGAGCCGAGTTATGTCATCATAGAGCTGAGCCAAGTGATGTCATCATAACGCTGAGCCGAGTGACATCATCATAACGCTGAGCCGAGTGACATCATCAATAAACAATGAGGCCGTGTGACGCATATATAACTCGCTGAGGGCCGAGATGATGGTCCATATAACGCTTGAAGGAGTGATGTCATCATAACGCTGAGCCGAGTGATGTCATCATAGAGCCGAGCCGAGTGATGTCATGATATAGTGTTACTAGAACATAGCTCACACAGGACAATCCATAATACTGGATACCAACTAACAATTCCCATGATGCACTGCCCTCCCCGGCTGGGATCTGACCGTCTCCTCTGTCTTGCAGGATCCCTCCAGAGCCTCGCTCCGTAGTTCTGCGCAGTCGCCCTGAGCTTCCCGGGTCCGGATACAGGTAAGCTGCTGCCTCTGTTACCCTGCAGATTCATGTTCCCTCTCACAGCTGAGGTTCTTGTTACAATGTATCAGTGCAGAGGACAGGAGAGACTGAGCTCACAGAGGATTGCCTGCACTGATACATTGTAACGACCCCCTGCTGTACGAGATCTGGGCAGGTTTACAGCTTTTGGATGTAGAAAGACTGGATATCCATTATTGCAAAAGGGACAGATGATATAAACTGGGATCTGCCCCCTGTCAAAAGCAGGGCAGCGCCCCCCGGCTGCAGCGCTCTGTACACAGTCACCTGCTCATATCTCACATCCCAGGAGGGACCAGCAGAATAGTGAGCGCAGCTCTGGAGGATAATACAGGAATGTACTCAAGGTCAGTTACAGGATAAGTAATGTTGTAACAACAGTGACTGCACAAGCCAGGGTATAGTGAGTGCAGCTCTGGAGGTTAATTACCAGGATGTAACTCAGGATAAGTACGATATGTAATCGTAATGTACTTAGTGACTGCACCAGCAGAATAGTGGGAGTGCAGCTCTGGAGGATTAAATACAGGATGTAATTCAGGATCTAGTCCAGGATAAAGTAATGTTTGCACACAGTGACTGCACCAGCAGAATTAGTGAGGTGCAGCTCTGGAGGATAATACAGGATGTTATCAGGATCAGTACAGGATAAAGTATTTGTTATGTACAGTGACTGCACCAGCAGAAGTAGTGAGTGCCAGCTCTGGAGGATAATAAAGGATGTAACTCAGGATCAGTCAGGAAGAAAGTAATTGTAGTGGGCCAGTGACTGCTCCTGCAGATTAGGGTGAGTGCAGCTTCTGGAGGATAATACAGGATATAAACTCAGGATCAGTACAGAATAAGTAATGTATGTACAGTGACTGCACCCTAGCAGAATAGTGGAGCGCAGTCTGGTTGATAATACAGGATGTAACTCAGGATCCAGTAACAGGATAAGTATGTTTGAACAGCGGCAGCACAGCCAGAATAGTGAGCGGCAGCTCTGGAGGATAATACAGGAATGTAAACTCAGGATCAGTTACAGGATAAGTAATGTTGTACAGTGGACTGCAAGCAGAATAAGTGGGGAGCGCAGCTCTTGGAGGGATAAATTACAGGGTGTAATCGGATCAGTAACAGGATAAGTATATGTTGTCAGTGATGCACCAGCTGGAAATAGTGAGCGCAGCTACTGGAGGTTATTACAGGATGTTTAAAATTCAGGGATCAGTACGGATAAGTAATTTAGTTGTACAGTGACTTGCACAGCAGAATAGTTGAGCGCCAGCTCTGCGTGGTAATACTGGATGTTAAAAACTTCAGGATCAGTTACAGGATTAGTAATGTATGTACACAGTGACTGCACCAGCAGAATAGTGAGCGCAGCTATGGAGGATAATACAGGGATGTAAACTTCGGATCAGGTAAGGGATTAGTAATGTATGTTACAGTGGGAACTGCACCAGCAGAATAGTGAATGCAGTCTGGAGGATAATACAGGATGTAATTCAGGAAATCAGTACTGGATAAAGTAATGTATGTTACAAGTGACTGACACCGAGAATAGTGAGATGGCAGCTCGGAGGATAATTACAGGATGTAACCTCAGGGATCTGTACAGGATAATATATTGTATGTACAGAGGGACGCACCTGCAGAATAGTGATCGCAGCTTGGAGGAATTATACAGGGATGTAAACTCAGGATCAGTGCCAGGATTAAGTAAATGTTTTGTTACGGGTGGATGCTCCAGGCAGAATAGTTGAGCGCAGCTTGGAGGGATAATAAGGATGAACTCAGGATCAGTACAGGTTAAGTAATGTTTTTGTTACCTGTGGATGCACCAGCAGTAGTGAGACGCAGCTCTGGAGGATAATACAGGGATGTAACCAGGTCTGTGCAGGTTAAGTAATGTTTATGTTACAGTGACTGCACCAGGCAGAATAGTGAGTGCAGCTTGAGGATAAATTCAGGTTGTAACTCTGGATCAGTACTGGATAAGTAATGTTAATTGATACAGTGGACTGGCATCAGGCAGAATAGTGAGGCGCAGCTCTTGGAGGATAATACAGGGTTGTAAATCTCTGGATCAGTACAGGATAAGTAATGTTATTTACACAGTGATGACAGCAGATAAGTGGGTGCAGGCTCGTGGAGGATTATACAGGGATGTAAACTCCAGGATCCAGGTACAGGAAAAGTAATGTTTGTTACAGTGACTGCACCAGCAGAATAGTGAGTGCGAGCTATGGAAGGATAATACTGGATGTTTAACTCAGGGTTCAGTTACAGGATAAAGTAATTGTATGGTACAGTGACGTGCACCAGCAGAATAGGTGGAGCGCAGCTCGGGAGTATATTACAGGATGTAAAACTCAGGGATGTGTACAGGATAAGTAATGTAATGTACAGGGGACTGCACCAGCAGAAATAGTTGAGCGCAGCTTGGAGGATACATTACAGGTGTAACTCAGGATTCAGTGCAGGATAGTAAAGTATGTACAGTGACTGCACCAGGCAGAAAAGTGAGTGCTTCAGTCTGGAGGATAAATACAGGATGTAACTCAGGTTTTGTCAGATAAGTAATGTATGTACAGTGACTTGCACCAGCAGAAATAGTGTATGCAGCTATGGAGGATAATACTGGATGTTAACTAGGTTCAGTACAGGTAAGTAATGTATGTACAGGTACTGCATTCAGCAGAAATAGTGAGTGGCTGCTATGGAGGATTAATACCGGTTGTAAATCAGGATTCAGTACAGGATAAAGTAAATGTATGTTGAAGTGAACTGCACCAGCAGGAACAGTGAGTGCAGCTATGGAGTATAATACAGGATGTAAAACTCAGGATAGTCAGGATAAGTAATGTATGTACAGTGACTGCACAGCAGAATATGAGTGCAAGTTGGAGGATTAATAAGGATGTAAACTCAGGATTCAGTACAGGATAAGTAATGTATGTACAGTGAATGCACCAGCAGAATAGTGAGTGCAGCTCTGGAGGATGATTACCAGAATGTACTCAGGGATCAGTAAGGATAATTAATGTATTTCCAGTGAACTGCACCAGCAGACAAGTGAGTGCAGCTCTGGGAGGATAATACAGGATGTAAACTCAGGATCAGTACAGGATAAGTAATGTATGTACAGTGACTGCACCAGCAGAATAGTGAGCGCAGCTCTGGAGGATAAGTGATGTGATCTGTGGGGAATCTGTAGTTGGAGGTGAGGTCTGCGCCTTCTGTAGAGGAATGTGAAGTATTTGCAGGCGTCAGCCTTGGTTCCTTTGTTGTGGGGGTGCGAGCTGACATGTTCCAGGTCTGCAGATGAGATGTTGATTGTTGGGGGTTGTGCTCCTGGACTGTCAGTGATGTGGCGGCTTCCCCTGCGCCCTCTCACCCGGAATGCCAGAGTCTCTGATAAACTTCTGACTAAACAAAGGTCAAGGCTATGTGACCGGGCGGCCATCCAGCCCCTGCAGCCCGGACCCCTCACCGCTGACAGTGCTGGACGGACAATGGAAGGAATGTGCAGAGACTGCAGGGAGCGACCGGAGGAGCAGCCGGGGAACGTCTCACACCCCACCCTGATCAGCAGGAGCCACTGCCATATGTGTAATTATATCAGAGAGGTCAGGGGGCGGGGCTGTGACCACCTCTCAGTGATGTCTGTACAGGGGGCGGGGCTGTGACCACCTCAGGTGATGTCAAGTACAGGGGGCGGGGCTGTGACTACCCTCAGGGAATGTCAGTTGCAGGCGGGGGGGCTGTGACCACCTTCTCAGTGATGTCTGTTGCAAGGGGTGGGGCTATGGGACCACCTCTCAGTGATGTATCAGTATGGGAGCGGGGCTCGTTGACTACCTCCTCAGGGGATGTCAGTACGGGGGGCGGGGCTGTGTCCACCTCCCCCCCATGATGCATTTTACAAAAGGGGCGGGGCTTTTAAAACCACCTCTCATTTGTCTGCAGGGGGGTGGGGGCTGTGACCAAACCTCTCAGTGTTTGTCATACAGGGGGGGGTGTGTACACCTCTCATGATGTCAGAAAACAGGGGGGGGGGCTGTAAACCACCCTCAGGTTGAGGGGGGGGGTTAAAATTTTTAAACGGGGGGCGGGGCTGTGACCCCCTTTCTCAGTGACGTCAGTGCAGGGGGCGGGCTGGCCCAAACCTCTCAGTGAGGGTCAGTACAGGGGGGGCCCAAATGACCCACCCCTCAGTGTTTTCATACGGGGGGGCGGGTTTGTGCCCAAACCTTTCTCATTGACTCTTTTGGCAGGGGGGGGGGCTGGTGCCCACCTCTCAGGGGATGTCAGTACAGGGGGGGGGGCATGCCCCAACCCCCTAAATTCAGGGGCGGGGGGCAGGGCTGTGTCCACCTCTCAGTGATGCCCAGAAACCAGGGGGGGCGGGGCTGTGATCACCCCCCCCGTTTTTAAGGGAAAGGGTGTGGGGTGGTTGGGACCACCTCTCAGTGATGCCCAGTACAGGGGGGGGGGGCTGTGCCCAAACCTCTCAGTGATGCCCGTACAGGGGAGGGGGCCCTTTTAAACCCCTTTTCATTTGATGTCAACAGGGGGGCGGGGCTATGACCACCTTTTCATTGATGTCAGTGCAGGGGGCGTGGTTTGTGACCCCCCCCCTCAGTGTTGCCCCAGTACGGGGGGTGGGGGGGCTGTGACCCCCTCCGTGTTTTGTCAGGGGCGGGCTTTGACCACCTCTCATGTTTGTCAGAACAGTGGCGGGGCTGGACCTCTCAGTGATTTTTTTTTTTTGAGTACAGTGGGCGGGGCTGGACCTCCCCCTCAGTGAGTCAGTACGGGGGGGGGGGGCCCGTGCCCTTTCCTCTCAGTTATGCCCAGGGGCGTAGCTGTGACCACCTCTCAGTGATGTCAGTTTGGTGGGCGGGGTTGTGATAACCTCTCAGTGAATGTCAGGGGGCGGGCTGTTGACCACCTTCAGTGATGTCAGGGGCCCCCCCCCCGGGGCTGTTTACCACATCTCAGGTGATATATCGGTATTGATCTCTCAGGTGATATATCAGGTATTGATCTCTCAGGTGATACATCAGGTAGTGATCTCTCAGGTGATATATCAGGTAGTGATCTCTCAGGTGATATATAAGGTAGTGATCTCTCAGGTGATACGTCAGGTAGTGAGCTCTCAGGTGATACATCAGTATTGATCTCAGGTGATACATCAGGTTGGGAGCTCCCTGGTGATACATCTGTAGTGATCTCTCAGGTGATACATCAGGTATTGATCTCTCAGGTCATACATCAGGTAGTGATCTCTCAGGTCATACATCAGGTAGTGAGCTCTCAGGTGATACTATGGTATGACTCTCGGGGTGATACAATCAGTATTGATCTCTCAGTTGATACATCAGGTAGTGATCTCTCAGGTCATACATCAGTATTGATCTCTCGGGTCATACATCAGGTATTAATCTCTCAGGTCATACATCAGTATTGATCTCATAGGTGATACATCAGTGTTTCTCTCTCAGGTGATACATTAGTATTGATCTCCTCAGGTCATTACTATCAGGTAAGAGTGATTTCTCAGGTGTCAGTGTATGATCTCTCAGGTATACATCAGGTATTTATCTCTCAGGTGATACATCAGTATTGATCTCTCAGGTGATACATCAGGTAGTGATCTCTCAGGTGATACATCAATATTGATCTATCAGGTGATACATCAATATTGATCTATCAGGTGATAAATCAGGTAGTGAGCTCTCAGGTGATACATCAGGTAGTGATCTCTCAGGTGATACCTCAGGTATTGATCTCTCAGGTGATACATCAGTATTGATCTCTCAGGTGATATATCAGGTAGTGATCTCTCAGGTGATACATCAGGTAGTGTTCTCTCAGGTGATATATCAGGTAGTGATCTCTCAGGTGTATACCCCAGGTAGTGAGCTCTCAGGTGATACTTTCAGTATTGATCTCTCAGGTATACATTCAGGTAGTGATTCTCTCATGTAATGACATCAGTTTAGTGATCTCTAGGTGAAAACATCAGGTATTGATCTCCAGGTCATACATCAGGTAGTGATCTCCTGGTAAATTAAAATCAGAAATTGACTCTCTAGGGGGATACATCAGGTAGTGACCCCTTCAGGTCATACATCAGTATTGATCTCTCAGGTCATACATCAGGTATTGATCTCTCAGGTCATACATCAGGTAGTGACTTCGGGTGATACATCAGATTAAGTGACTCTCAGGTGATACAATCAGTATTGATCTCTCAGGTCATACAAGTTTTGATCTTCGGGTCTAAACAGGTAGTGACTTGGGATAAAATAATAGTGGCTCTAGTGATACATCATTATTGTTCTCAGGTCATACACATATTGATCTCTCAGGTATACCAGGTATTAAAATCTCTCAGGTCATACATCAGGTAGTGATTCTCAGGTGATTCATTGATATTGATCTCCAGTGATAATCAGTGGGTTTGCTATGTGTACACAGGTTTTGATCCTCAGGTCATACATCAGGTAGTGATTCCCTCGGGTGATATATCAGTTTTTTCCCTCCTCAGGTGAAAACATCATATTATCTCTCAGGTAACATCGTATTGACCTTCAGTGATAATCAGTAGTAGTTTCCCAGGTGATACATCAGGTATGAGCTCTCAGGGAATCATCATTTTGATCCTCAGGTGAACATCGGGTTTTGATTCTCTGATACATCAAGTTTTGACTTAGGTGTAATCAGTTTTGACTCCCCGGTGATACATCAGATTTTCCCTCAGGGATACATCGTTTGATCTCTAAAGGTGATCTCAGTTTTGATCTTTAAGGTGATAATAGGATTGTCTCTCGGTAACCAGTTTTTTCTCCGGGTGTACATCAGTATGATCTTCAGGTGATACATCAGTATGATCTTGGTATACATCATATGATCTCTCAGGTATACATATATGATCTCTCGGGGGATAATCGGTTTTGATCTCTCGGTGATACTCATATGATCTTCATAATAATAGAGTAAAACTCTCAGGGATACATCAAGTATTGATCCTCGGGTTTAACATCAGGTATTGACTCTAGGTTACAACGGAGTGAGCTCTCGGGCATACACAGTATTATCCCCATGTTCATCGGTATTGATCTCTCAGGTGATACATCAGTATTGATCTCTCAGGTGATACATCAGGTAGTGATCTCTCAGGTCATACATCAGTATTGATCTCTCAGGTGATACATCAGGTAGTGATCTCTCAGGTGATACATCAGGTAGTGATCTCTCAGGTGATACATCAGTATTGATCTCTCAGGTGATACATCAGGTAGTGATCTCTCAGGTGATACATCAGGTAGTGATCTCTCAGGTGATATATCAGTATTTCTCTCTCAGGTGATACATCAGTATTGATCTCTCAGGTCATACATCAGTATTGATCTCTCAGGTCATACATCAGTATTGATCTCTCAGGTGATACATCAGGTAGTGATCTCTCAGGTGATACATCAGGTAGTGATCTCTCAGGTGATACATCAGTATTGATCTCTCAGGTGATACATCAGTATTGATCTCTCAGGTGATACATCAGTATTGATCTCTCAGGTGATACATCAGGTATTGATCTCTCAGGTGATACATCAGTATTGATCTCTCAGGTGATACATCAGGTATTGATCTCTCAGGTGATGCCTCTCTCAGGTGATACATCAATATTGATCTCTCAGGTGATACATCAGCATTGATCTCTCAGGTGATGCCTCTCTCAGGTGATATATCAGTAGGGTTCGCTTATGTGATATATCAGTAGGGATGGCTCAGGTGAGACGTGTCATGAATTCAGGCTATATTATGGAGTATTCTGGGTCACTGTGACTCTTCATGAATTTTAGGGTGATCCGCTTGTGCCGCTGGTGCACCCGACCACCATGAATTCTGTGTCAGGCTTCCCACATCCTGACAGGGACTCCACCAAGGTCCATCTTGCTTCTCTATCTACCAGATGAAGGGTCGCAGTGACCTGAACGTTCACCTGCGCCTCCCCTATAGTTCCTGGAAGATGATGCAGCACCCGGTCGCCCTGACCCCGGAGTCGCTCTTCATCCTCCATATCTCATGCCTGTTTGTGGAGAAGTGACTGGTGCAGGCTGAGCCGGAGTGTCTGCTCGCAGTTGTGCTCCGGACTCTGGATGGTTTCTGTGTCTTGCTGTCCTCGCTGTAGGCGCTGGGGCCAGTATTATGGACCTGGGTGGCACTCATGGTGCCTCGCTGTAGGCGCTGGGGCCAGTATTATGGACCTGGGTGGCACTCATGGTGCCTCGCTGTAGGCACTGGGGCCAGTATTATGGACCTGGGTGGCCCTCATGGTGCCTCGCTGTAGGCGCTGGGGCCAGTATTATGGACCTGGGTGGCCCTCATGGTGCCTCGCTGTAGGCGCTGGGGCCAGTATTATGGACCTGGGTGGCCCTCATGGTGCCTCGTTCTCTGCTGTGAGGGGACATTGTGTGACTCTTCATCTCCTCCATCTGTGATTCACTGCTCTTCACATTCCTAGCATTTATCACAATTGTTCCATGGGTGCGGTGTCCACTCGCTGGACCGGGCACAAGCTGGAAGAAAGGGCAGCTCCACCTGTGAGTCCTCCACCGGAGCGGACCCCTCCAAGAAAGCAGACAATCAGGGCACATGGGGTACAGTGGCTTCAGTATATCAATGCCCCCCAGTGTGTATGGTCTGTGCTCTGGTATATGTAGGTGCCACATGGGACAGTTCGTACAATACAAACTATTATATCTCCTCCTCACAGGGGAGATATGCTGGGTAAAAGGGGCTCTTGTCTCGTGGACTGTGGTTGGAATGTCTCCCATGCTGGACAGAGGATTATGAGGGGGCCATGTCCCAAGGACTGTGGTTGGGACGTGTCCCCTGCTGGACAGAGGTGTGAGGGGGTCTTTTTTGATGGGCTGTGGTTGGGAAGTGTCCCCTGCTGGACAGTGGGGTATGAGGGGGCTCGTTTAATTGCAGGTTGTGTTTGGGACGTGTCCCCTGCTGGACAGAGGGGCATGAGGGGGCTTTTGTCTCATGGGCTGTGGTTGGGACGTGTCCTCTGCTGGACAGAGGGGTATGAGGGGGTCTCATGTCTTGCAGGGCAGTGGTTGGGCTAGCTAGGATTACGTCTCCCCTGCTGGACAGAGGGGTATGAGGGGGTTCTTGTCTCATGAGCTGTGGTTGGGAAGTCTCCCCTGCTGGACAGAGGTGTATGAGGGGGCTCATGTCTTGCAGGCAGTGGTTGGGACGTCTCCCCTGCTGGACAGAGGAGTATGAGGGGCTCGTGTCTTGCGGCTGTGGTTGGGACGTGTCCCCTGCTGGACAGAGGGGTATGAGGGGGCTTTGTCTCATGGGCTGTGGTTGGGACGTGTCCACTGCTGGACAGAGGGGTATGAGGGGGTTCTGTTCTGCTGGGTTGGGAAGTCTCCCCTGCTGGACAGTGGGGTATGAGGGGGCTCATGTCTTGCAGGCAGTGGTTGGGACGTCTCCCCTGCTGGACAGAGGGGTATGAGGGGGCTCTTGTCTTATGGGCTGTGGTTGGGAAGTCTCCCCTGCTGGACAGAGGGGTATGAGGGGGCTCGTGTATTGCAGGCTGTGGTTGGGACGTCTCCCCTGCTGGACAGAGTGTATGAGGGGGCTCGTGTCTTGCGGGCAGTAGTTGGGACATCTCCCCTGCTGGACAGAGGTGTATGAGGGGGCTCGTGTCATGCGGGCTGTGGTTGGGACGTCTCTCCTGCTGGACAGAGGTGTATGAGGGGGCCATGTCTTGTGGGCAGTGGTTGGGACGTCTCTCCTGCTGGACAGAGGTGTATGAGGGGGGCTCGTGTCTTGCGGGCAGTAGTTGGGACATCTCCCCTGCTGGACAGAGGTGTATGAGGGGGCTCGTGTCTTGCGGGCAGTAGTTGGGACATCTCCCCTGCTGGACAGAGGTGTATGAGGGGGCTCGTGTCATGCGGGCTGTGGTTGGGACGTCTCCCCTGCTGGACAGTGGGGTATGAGGGGGCTCGTGTCTTGCGGGCAGTAGTTGGGACGTCTCCCCTGCTGGACAGAGGTGTATGAGGGGGCTCGTGTCTTGTGGGCAGTGGTTGGGACGTCTCTCCTGCTGGACAGAGGTGTATGAGGGGGCTCGTGTCATGCGGGCTGTGGTTGGGACGTCTCCCCTGCTGGAAAGAGGGGTATGAGGGGGCTCGTGTCATGCGGGCTGTGGTTGGGACGTCTCCCCTGCTGGACAGAGGATTATGAGGGGGCCATGTCTTGCTGTGCTTGGGATGTGTCGTGCAGGTCCCAGCTCGTTCTCTGTACCGTGTAGGATGTGGCATAGCTGAGTGGGGTGAGGCCTGTCAGGCGGTGATGACTCTCACTGACATTGTTCCCATTGACACCTTATGTTTATAATAACAAAATTTTCACTGACTCTCAATTCGGGGCTTGCTATTCTACATTCTTCCGTCCCACCTGGGCTGCACTATGTACCCTCCATAAAGAAGGCCTGTATACAATATACAGAGACAGGTTGGTCCATCGAGCCCAAACCCCCTAAGGCCCCGCTGATCTGGCCCTGTATAGGGTCCCGGAATGTGAGGCGTCCGGTCTGTGGCGCCGGGTGTTGCCCCTGAGCCCCAGGAATGTGCCCTGGTCGGTGCAGCCGGACACCTCCCATAACAGAGCCCAAAATCAACAGGGACAGTTCTGCGGCAAGCTCCCGTGAAATACTCACAACGCGTGCAATATTTATCCTTTCCTTGCCAGTCTTTGCACCAATTAACCTCTTCGCTTCCAGTGGCAAAACCAAGTGTCATAACCCTTATTCCTGCCAATCAATCCAAGCATGGTACTGCATTAATCCCTTTCTTCCCTGCCCATGCAGCATTTCCCTCACAGGATCGGGTACAGCCACAGTCGAGATGTATACACAGATGAGGGATTATTGTACCTCAGGGGCTCATGCAGACCCCATGGCGGTCCCTCCAGATGTGACACATTATGTCCTTTTATTTATTAAACTAGTATCATCCCCAGTGAGAGTATTATAATGAAGAATTAATCTTTCATGCCAGCTGTGCTCTTTGGTATGAGCATGTTTGGAATATAATACTTTAGGGGGTCCCTGGAAACGTGGCGCCCTTTGACCTTTAGTTATTCATTATACCTGTTCTCTTTGTTATGAGCATATCCCTCAAAGCATCAGGTACAGCAACAGGCAAGATGTATGGACAGATGAGGGACTATAGTATTTTAGAGGGTCATGTGGACCCACTGGCGGTCCCTCTAAACAACCTTTGGTAGGTGATAGGTGAGCATTTCTGACATTGGCTACAGCAATATGTATAGTCAAATGACTTGCTAAAGTCATGCAGGCCCCACGGCAGTCCCTGAAGATGTGACGCCCTGTGTCCTTTAGTTATTCATTATACCTATCCCCAGTGTGAACGTTATAATGTATAGATGTTATTTTGCATCAGCTGCACTCTTTGGCATGAGCATTTCCCTCATTGAGTACAGTAATAAGCGAGATGTATGGAGAGATCAGAGATTCTTCTATATCAGGGACTCATGCAGACCCCATGGCGGTCCCTGGAGATGTGATAGCCAAGGTTATTCATTATACCTATCCCCATTATACCTATCCCCAGTGTGAGCATTATAATGTGTAGTTGTTATTTTGTGCCGGCTGCAGTCTTTAGTATGAGCATTTCCCTCATTGGGTACAGCAACAGGCGAGATGTATGGACAGATCAGAGATTCTTCTATATCAGGGGCTCAAGCAGGCTCCATGGTGGTCCCTGGAGATGTGATAGCCAAGGTTATTCATTATACCTATCCCCATTATACCTATCCCCAGTGTGAGAATTATAGTGGGGAGGTGTTATTTTGTGCCCGCTGCAGTCGATAGCATGAGCCTTTCGCTCATTGTGTACAGCAACAGGCGAGATGTATGGAGAGATCAGAGATTCTTCTATATCAGGGGCTCATGCAGAGCCCCTGACGGTCCCTGGAGATGTGATAGCCAAGGTTATTCATTATACCTATCCCTAGTGTGAGCGTTATAATGTATAGATGTTATTTTGCGTCAGCTGCACTCTTTGGCGTGAGTATTTCCCTCATTGGGTACAGCAATAAGAGAGATATATTGACAGATCAGGGATTCTTCTATATCAGGGACTCATGCAGACCCCATGGCGGTCCCTGGAGTTGTGATAGCCAAGGTTATTCATTATGCCTATCCCCATTATACTTATCCCCAGTGTGAGTATTATAATGTGTAGTTGTTATTTTGTTCCGGCTGCAGTCTATGGCATGAGCATTTCCCTCATTGGGTACAGCAACAGGCGAGATGCATGGACAGATGAGGGATTCTTGTATGTCAGGGGCTCGTGCAGACCCCATTGCAGTCCTTGGAGATGTGATAGCCAAGGTCCTTTAGTTATTCATTATTCCTGTATAATCCTCAGTGAGCGTATTCTACAAGAGCATTATAGTATTATAACATATAATTGTTATTCTATGAATCATCACTTACCATTAGGTGGAGTTCACTAACGACTAATTACCTGGCTGAGGTACACAGGCCGGGTTTAAGAGACACTATCAATTAGGGACAGAAGGGGTTAAAGGATATTTGCATTACATGATTGCAGGGCTATTATTATGATGTGTGCTTTCACCCACAATGCATTCTACCTTCACTTTCCATATAAACAAATCGAGAGCCAGAGAAAGAAGTTTTCTGCTCCTACGCCCAAACTGGGTCTCATGTCCTTGTGTCACACCCGGTGAGCAGTATATGAGTGTGTCTGGCACGGACATGTACAGAGGAAGTTATACACATAGATGGGGATCACATGAATACAATATCACACACATGTAGGGATTGCCCCAAGTAGTTTCTTACAATTGTCTTAACCATGTGTGTCTAAGGGCTAGCCTATAGAAATAGTTGCAGGTATATAGAAGTCACTGTACTGGGCCCTAGTGATTGAGGGGCCACATACGAGATCAGCAGTGGGCCACATGGGGTGCCGTGATATATGAAAGAGGGTAAGAGGGGTCATCGGAGTCTAAGGAGGACAGAAGAGTCTGGATTTAGGGACAGAGGGGTCTGGAGGGGACATGGGTATCTGGAGGAGTCATAGGGGTTATGGGAGTCTAAGGGGGGGACAGGTGTCTGAAGGAAGGGCCAGAGGTGTCAGGACAGTGACAGAGGACACATGAGAGCCCAAAGGAGTGGATTCATGAGTCTAAAGCAGACAGAATGGTCTGTAAGAGGGGACAGAAGGATACAAAGGGGACAGTTTAGGCTTGAGGAGGGGTCTGAGGTGTCTTAAGGTGGAAAATCTGAAGGAGAGAAAAGAGGGCTCTGGAGTGGGAGTGAGAAGTCTGGAGGACACAGAGGTGTCTGAAGGGGACAGTTAAGGCACAAGGAAGTATCTGGAGGACACAGAGATGTCTGGAGGGGACCAAAGGTGTCTGACCCAACTCAGACACCTTTATCCAGCTCCAAACAGTACAGAACAGTACTCTTCTCTTGATATTGGTATCAGGTGCCAGACATTGGTGGCTATCCTCTTAATCCACCCCTATAGTGCAGACAGTCTGAAGAAAGTGGTCGACAGTAAAAAAAAAACTTCCAAATTTTACTTAATTCATGTCAATAAAACATCATCATTCATACATAAATGGTAAGGCAGAGGATTTTAGAGGGGGAGACGGAGGTTTGTAGGGAAGCACAGGTGTCTGAAGCAGGATTAAGGCTTCTGGATGGGATTAGCGGAGTAGAGGGGAGAGAGAGAGAGTCGGAGGGATCCAGTATCTGGAGGGCACTACAGGTATCAAGATGTGGCACTAGATGGCAGAGGAGTCTGAGGCGAGGGAGTGTCTGGAGGGGACACTGTATCTGGAGGTGGGACAAGTGTTGGAGCAGTAAAGGCATCTAGATGGGGCAGAGGAGTCTAGAGGCGGAGGGAGTGGTCTGGAGGGGACCACTGGTATCTGGAGGAGGGGACCATAGGTGTCTGAAGCAGGATAAAGGCATCTAGATGGAACAGAGGAGTCTAGAGAAGGAGACAGTGGTCTGGAGGGGACCAAAGGTATCTGGAGGAGGGGGCCATAGGTGTCTGGAGCAGGATAAAGGCATCTAGATGGGGCAGAAGAGTCTAGAGGAGGAGAAGTGGTCTGGAGGGGACCACAGGTATCTGGAGGAGGGGACCATAGGTGTCTGGAGCAAGATAAAGGCATCTAGGTGGGGCAGAAGAGTCTAGAGTAGGAGACAGTGGTCTGGAGGGAACCACTGGTATCTGGAGGAGGGGACCATAGGTGTCTGGAGCAGGATAAAGGCATCTAGATAGGGCAGAGGAGTCTAGAGGAGGAGACAGTGGTCTGGAGGGAACCACTGGTATCTGTAGGAAGGGACCAGAGTCTGGAGCTGGATAATGGCAGATGGATTGGGGCTGAGAGGGTCTAGAGAAGGAGTCAAAAGTCTGGAGGGGACCCCAGATATCTGGATGGGAACAGAAGTCTGGAGCAGGATGAAAGTATCTGGATGGGACAGAAGAGTCTGGAGGGAACAGAAGAGTCTGGCAGTGACTTGTTCTCCTCCCCTCTGTATATAACATTCTGCATTGAGCGGACTTATGGTGGATTTGGGAGACATAACTGATGTATATCAGTTTTGTTCACACTGCCACTGTTCTAATTATTATGATACCGTATTTGCATAATTTCCACGGGACACCAACGTCATGTAACCCCGGGCTGGTTCCTAAGAAGCCGCGATGGTGTAATTCCTCTTAATAATTAACATCAATATACAAATAGCGAGATCAGCAGATAAATAAGGACAGCGCGGCGTCTGAGAACACGTAGAGGCGGCGCCAAACCCTCTGCAAACACTGTAAGCCCAACGGGCTCATATCAACAGTGCTCCGAGTCTCAGTGTGAGGCTCCACGTCTCGAGCAGCTCAGACCAAAAACTTTCACTTTTTTTGGGTAGTCAAGGAAAAGCTGATATAAATAATAATCTGATAGGAGAAATTCCAAACCGTTCTAAAACTCATGTGTGCCAACCTGCAGAAAGTCTACCGCCTCGTTATGCCCCCCCCGGACCCTCCCACCAATGACACAGATATCATGAATCATCCACCAAATCTAAAGATAGTCACGCGGTTTACAGCTGGTGCTCTTCTCAGCTCTATAATCACAGTGACCTCTACTGGACACAGCCTGTACTGCACAGTCATCGGCTATTCCGAGACTTTTCCATCATTTCCCGCATCCCGTGATGGCACAGGTCGCTGTTGGTATATAACGCGTAATATTGCATACATTATCCCAGCTTGAGCGCTTCATCAGCTCACTATGACTCCAGGAGATATAGGTGATGCTTTGTTGGGGTCATGCGACTTTATGGTAAATTGAAGGATGTGTTCATTGTATCAAATCTAGGACTGTATACAGTTGCCTTCATGAGCGGCTGTGTCTAGACCAGTGAAGAATATCTATGGTGATGTCTCCGGTTTTGACCTCATATTAATGTGTCCTTGTTTTCCTTCTTGCAGAGACAGCCGCCTCTGAACACCTACGTTATCAATCAAGACACCACAAAATCTACAACCATGGAGCGAAAAACATCTCACAGCATGAAGCAAACTGTATCCCAAACTGTGAAACAGACGGCCAGCAAAACGGAGTCCCATCGAGTGGAGTCTCATCATTCCTCCCACTCCATGAGTTTCCATGGTGGTAAATCCTTTGAGCACCATTCTCAACATGGTCAGCATGGTCAGCTTGAACTTCATGCTCATCATGGTCAGCTTGCCCTTCATGGTCAGCATGGTCACCATGAACACCATGGTCACCATGAACATCGTGAACACCATGGTCACCATGAACACCGTGAACACCATGGTCACCATGAACACAGTGAACACCATGGTCATCATGAACACCGTGAACATCATGCTCATCATGGTCACCATGAACATCATGGCCATCATGGACACCATGAACATCATGGTCATCGGGAACACCATGGTCATCATGAACACCACGCTCACCAGGAACACCACGCTCACCAGGAACAGCAAGCTCTCCATGCTCATGTTAATGGATCCACGAGCGTCCAGGAGACTCCAAAAACCGAAGAACCTATCAAAGTCTCCCCCAGCATTGGAGGTTTTATCGTATCTCCTACAAAGGAGAAAGTGAGCATTTACCAAGCTCTAGTGACAAAGCTTGTGTCGGAGGAGGTGGCGGTGGCACTGCTCGAAGCACAAGCTGCCACTGGTGGCATTATCCAGCTGTCAGATAACCAGAAACTAACTGTAGAGGCAGCTGTACAACAAGGAGTTGTCGGACCCGAATACCAACAAAAACTCACAATTGCATACAGTGCAGTGCAGGGCTATAAAGACCAAGAAGAAACCCTGTCCCTGTATCAAGCGTACAAGAAAGGCTTGGTTAGTAGAAATGATGCAGTGCGTTTCTTTGAAGCCCAAGTTGCCACTGGAGGGATCATCGACTATGTGAACGGCAACCGCGTATCTGTTTCTGAGGCTGTTAAACTGAACTACATAGATGAACATCTGCTGAAAACCCTCAATGAAAGTTCTGAACTGTCCAAGTGCTACTTCAATCCCAACACCCAAGACTACTCCACCTACCAGGAACTCCTCTCCAAAAGCTTGCCAGATGTTGACACCGGGCTTCTACTGCTTCCACTACATGAAACACTACAAGGACTACGAAAGCGAGTAACGTTTGAGCAGCTCTTCAAAGCCCAGATCATTAACCAAGTTCAGTATGATGAAATCAGTCAAGGCAAGCTGACCATACAAAGTCTGGGAGACCTACCAGAGGTACGTCAATATTTGCAAGGTCAAGCAAGCATTGGAGGAGTCTATGTAGAGAGAACCAAGGAAAAATTAAGTGTATATCAAGCCATGAAGAGAAACTTCCTCCCGTCGGACACTGCAAATGCTCTTTTGGAAGCCCAGGCCGCATGTGGCTTTATTATAGATCCGGTACAGAACAGACGATTGACCGTCACTGAAGCCATTCAGGAGGGACTGGTAGGACTTGAGCTCAAAGAGAAACTGCTGACCGCTGAAAGAGCAGTGACTGGATTCATTGATCCTTACACAGGAAAGAACATTTCCCTATTCCAAGCCATAAGGAAAGAACTGATTGACAAAAGGTTGGGCATGAATTTGCTTGAAGTTCAAGTTGCCACAGGAGGTATCGTTGACCCAGTTCACAGCTTCTATGTCCCATTGGAGGTTGCCTATCAGCGCGGCTTACTCAACAAAGAAATGTCAAAACTAATTCTTGCCCCAACAAATGACATTTCTGGGTTCTTGGATCCAAACACTGATGACTTAGTCACTTACCCGGAATTCCGAAACAGGTGCACAATTGACCCTGACTCAAACACTTACATATTCCATGTGAAAATTACTTTCAATGGCTTAAGGGGAAAAGTTCCAAGTGATGAACTGCTGGACTCTCTGATCATTGATAAGACCACGTATGAACACCTGCAGCAAGGCGAGATCTCCGTTCAAGATGTGTCGTTACAGGAGAACGTAAGACAGTACCTTCATGGCACTGGGTGTATAGCAGGAGTGGCTGTAGTAGCTACTAACGAAAGGAAGACCATCTATCAAGCAATGAAAGAACATCTTCTTATGCCAGGAACTTCCATAGCTCTGTTAGAAGCTCAAGCCGCCACCGGGTATCTGCTTGACCCTGTGAGGAATCTGAAATTCTCTGTTGTAGATGCGGTCAAAAATGGACTGATTGGAACAGAGGTTTATGAAAAACTTCTCTCGGCAGAGAAAGCAGCTGTGGGCTACAAGGATCCTTCTTCTGGTGAGAACCTTTCCCTATTTCAGGCAATAAAGCGGGGATTTGTGATGCAGAACCATGGTGTCCATCTTTTGGAAGTCCAGCTTGCTACTGGTGGAATTATTGACCCTTCAAAGAAGCATCGTGTTCCGGAGGAGGTCGCGTTCACACGTGGCATCTTCGACAAACAAATAAATCAGTCTCTTCTCGACTTCAAAATTGACACAAAAGGATTCTTTGATCCAATCACAAAACAAAACTTGACCTACGGCCAGTTACTGGAGCAATGCCTTGTGGACATCCATACAGGGCTCTACCTGCTTCCGTTGTTTGACGGTACCTACGACGCTCTGAAGACGGAACATTCGTTCATAGAATACCACGTCAAAAGGACTTTAGAGCAAATAAAACTGACCGGAACATACGGAAAATTCAAAGGACAAGTGGTTACCATGTGGCGGCTTCTTTTCTCTGAATATTTCACCTTCGAGTTCAGAGAATCTCTCTTTAAACAGTATAAATCTGGGAGTCTCTCCATACAACAGTTGACCAGCAAAGTCGAAACCGCCATTCAAAATCTGGCGTCGTCCGCTAAAGTCACGTTTAGAGGGCTGAGGGAATCTGTCACTCCCGGGCAGCTGTTCGAGTCAGAAATTATTGACAAGGATTTGTACACAAAGTTGCAACAAGGCAAAGCCTCCGCTGAGGACGTGGTGAATATTGACTCGGTCAAGAAGTATCTGCAAGGTACCGGAAGCATTGGTGGACTCATCTTACCTGATACTCAAGAAAAGATTAGCATCTACCAAGCAAAGAGAAAAGGCTTGCTACGGCCCGGAACCTCATTGATCCTTCTTGAAGCTCAAGCAGCCACCGGTTTCATAATTGACCCAGTGAAAAACAAAAAGTATTTGGTGGATGAGGCTCTGAAGGCAAATATAATAGGTCCTGAGTTCTACGAAAAGCTTCTTTCTGCAGAAAAATCTGTCACCGGTTATAGGGACCCTTATAGTGGGGAAGTCATTTCTCTCTTCCAGGCCATGAGCAAAGACTTGATAGTCAAGGATCATGGCATTCGACTTCTAGAAGCTCAAATTGCTACTGGAGGAATCGTAGACCCCGTCAATAGCCTTCGGATTCCAGTGGAAGTAGCCTACAAACGAGGATACTTTGACAAGAAGATGAATGTCATCCTCTCCGACCCCAGCGATGACACAAAAGGATTTTTTGACCCAAACACAAATGAAAACCTCACGTACCTGCAGCTGAAGGAGCGATGCATCACAGACCCTTCCACCAGCCTTTGTCTTCTTCCATTGCACAGCAGAAAGCGCCAGTTTGAGATTACCAGTTACATCAAGGATTCTTTCCGAAACCTGGAGATTTATGTGAGATATGGACGGTTCAGGGGGCAAACGGTCTCGGCCTGGGTCCTCATAAACTCGGAGTACTTCAGTGAGTGGAGGCGAAGAGAGATTCTGGAACAGTTCAGGCTGAAGAAAATGACGCTGGAACAAGTCACCATACTGATTGAGGAAGAAATCAAGAAATGGACCGAGATCACTGTCCCTGCACTGAGGGGACAGGTGAACATTCACGACCTACTGGAGTATGAGATCATTGACAAAGATCTATTTGAACAAGTTTTGGAGGGTAAAATAACAGCAGATGATGTCTTTAAAATGGAGAGCGTCCAGAAGTACGTGCAAGGGTCTGGTGTCCTTGGTGGAATCATCATTCAGCCCTCTAACCAAAAAATCAGTTTCTACGAAGCAACAAAAAAGAGGATCCTACAGCCCACCACAATATTACCACTACTAGAAGCCCAAGCCGCTACTGGAAATATCATAGACCCAGTCAGCAACCAAAGACTCTCCGTCACCCAACCCCTCAAAGCCCAAGTCAATGACCCACATGTTTACAGCAGACTTGTTTCTGCAGAAGAAGCTGTAACGGGTTACAAGGATCCATTTACTGGAAAGACTATCTCGCTCTTCCAAGCCATGAAGAAAGGCCTTGTAGAAGAGAAACATGCCAAACAGCTCCTGGAGGCACAGTTAGCCACGGGTGGAATAATTGATCCTATACACAACTTTCATATTCCAAGTTCAGTGGCAAAGAGACTTGGGTATATCAGTGAAGAAGTGTATGAAAGCCTATCTCACCCTAATGACGACTCAAAGTCCTTCTACGACCCCACCACCAAAGAAAGCGCTACTTACTCAGACCTTCTCAGTCGGTCACAGAAAGATGAATCCACTGGCATGTACTTACTTCCAGTGACCCAAGACTTTGCTGAAGTCCCAGTGCAGGACATTTATTCCGATGAGGAGGTGCAACAAACCTTCAAAAACACCAGAATTGAAGAAAGACATACGACCATTTGGGAACTGATTCATTTTGGATATTTCACTGAAGAGCAGAGGTTTCTAATTATGGAGAAATATAAGTCAAAGAAAGTGTCCCTGCAAGAGCTGATCATCGAAATTTTGCACATTGTCAAGAATTATGAAATTAAGATGACAACTCATTTAAGTTTTCAAGGGCTGCGAGGAAGTGTGTCGGTGGTACAGCTTCTGGACCAGGGGATAATCACACAGAAAATATTTGATGAACTTGTTCAAGGCATCAGATCTATTAAAGAAGTTTCAGAACTGGACGAGGTTAAGAAATGTCTACAAGGTACGGGAAGCATCACGGGAGCTTTCCTGCCATCAACGAAGGAGAAGATGAGTATTTATCAAGCCATAAAAAAGAAACTCATCATGCCCGCCTATGGTATACAGCTTTTAGAAGCCCAGGCTGCAACTGGGTTTATCATTGACCCAATAAGGAATGAGAAACTTACAGTGGACAGTGCTGTGAAGTCCGGTGTGGTGGGGCCAGAACTCCATGAAAAGCTCTCCATGGCAGAAAGTGCAGTGACTGGATTCATTGATCCATATACAGGGAACAAGATATCACTGGGTGAAGCTATAAGCAAAGAACTTATCCCAGAAAAGGAAGGCCTTCCACTCTTACAAGCTCAGCTGGCGACTGGAGGAATTGTAGATCCCATTCATGGTTATTATATCCCAGTGCGAGTTGCTAACAGGACTGGTCTCCTGTATGAGAAAATGGCCGAACAAGCAGATGTCCTGAAGATTTACTTCGATCCCAACACAAAAGAAAAGCTAAGTTACCAGCAACTAAAAGAAAGATGTTACACTGACCCCGAAACTGGCTCCTTATTCCTGTCTCTTCCGGAAAGCATGGCCCTTTATGCTGACAGACATCTTGTTGATATGTTAAGATCGGTTACAGTCTCTATCAATGTTGGAAGATTCAGAGGTCAAAGCGTCTCTCTGTGGGAACTTCTGAACTCTGAGTACGTGAGCGTTGAGAAGCAGAAAGAACTACTACTTCTCTACAAAAACAGTAATTCCGGGGCACTGCAGGAGATTATAAGAACGGTCACCACCATCATCCAGGAGACGGACGCAAGCAGCACAAATATCAAGTTCAAAGGCCTTCGAAAACAAGTGTCTGCAAGCGACCTCTTCCAGTCAATTGTCATCGTCAAGAAGACCCTGGACGAGCTCAATCTAGGAAAGAATACCATAGGAGAAGTCACAGAGATGGACAATGGGAAGCGCTATCTCCATGGAACAAGCAGTATCGCAGGAATTCTAATCCAGTCCACCACCACCAAGATGAGTATTTATGATGCAATGCTCAAGCGCATTCTGAGACCCGGAACAGCTTTGGTCCTCTTAGAAGCTCAAGCAGCCACTGGGTTTATCGTGGATCCAGTAAAGAATAGGAAGCTATCCGTGGAAGAGGCTTTGGCTGATGGACTAATAGGACATGATCTATATGCCAAGCTACTTTCTGCCGAACAAGCAGTTACTGGATACACCGATCCATACACGAGACAGAAGATTTCCCTATTTCAAGCCATGCAGAAAAAACAAATAGTTGAATGTCATGGAATCCGTCTTCTTGAAGCTCAGATCGCCACTGGAGGTATTATCGATCCCGTGCAAAGCCACAGAGTCCCGGTAGAGGTTGCCTATCAGCGGGGTTACTTCAATGAGGAGATGAATAAGATCCTTTCAGATCCCAGCGACGACACCAAGGGTTTCTTCGACCCCAACACGCACGAGAACCTGACCTATCTACAGCTCGTAGAAAGATGCATCCAGGACCCTGAAACTGGGTTGTACCTCCTACAGGTAGTCAAGAAAGGAGAAAACTACTTCTATATCACTGACCAAATGAAATCAGATCTAATATCAAGACACATCAGGCTGCAGATTGGAAGATTTGCCAATCAAACCGTCACCCTCTGGGAAATCCTCACCTCCCATTATTTTACTGAGCTGAGAAGGAGAGAGTTGATTAGACTGTACTCGGTGGGCGTGCTGAGTATTGAGCAGCTTATCTTCAGGCTGACCACAATCATTGAGGAGTATGAAGCTAAAAGTGGCATGGTGACGTTCCAAGGAATCCGGGGGAACGTGAGTGCCACTGAACTATACAATGCAGATATCATTGATGGAAAGACCCTGGATGACCTGAAGGATGGAAGACTAACTGTAGAAGCCGTCTCTCAACAGAAAAATGTGGCAAGATACCTGAAAGGAACCGGCAGTATTGCTGGTGTACTAACCCTACCCAACAATGAAACCATCAGCATTTTTGAGGCTATGAAGAGAGGCATTCTATCAAGAGATATTGGCTTGATGCTTCTGGAGGCTCAAATCTCAGCAGGATCTTTAGTAGATCCTTCAAACAATCAAACCTTGTCTATCTCCGAGGCGTTGTCCGCAGGTCTGATCAGTGAAGAGGATCAACAACAACTTGAGATTGCCGAAAAGACATTTAGTGGCTTCACAGATCCAAAATCTGGAAGTAAAATCTCTCTGTTCCAAGCAATCAAGAAAGGAATCCTTCCAAAAGAGCAAGGCGTTCTTCTCCTGGAATCCCAGCTGGCTACCGGGGGCATTGTCGATCCCATTAACAATTTCAGACTTCCTTTACATGTGGCCTATAGAAAGGGTTATCTGGATGAAGACCTTTACATTCTGATATCCGATTCTGTTAGTGGAAGGAAAGGATTTGTGGACCCCAATACCCATGAAAGAATTACATACAAAGGCTTGCTGGAGCGATGTGTCAGGGATCCAAAAACAGGGGCGTACCTGGTACAAGTGGCTGAGAAACGTGACGACTACTTCTACATCGATGAACCAACTAAAAATATTCTGACATCAACTGAGGTGAAGATGGACGCAGGCAAGTTCAAGGGGCAGAACATTTCATTGTGGGATCTCTTGAGCTCAACCTACATCTCTGAAAATAGTCGGAAAGACCTCATTAAGGCATACAAATCGAAGACCTCTGCTACAATGAAGGAGATGACTAATACAATTCAGTCAATTATCGAAGACAAGGAGAAAGGTCAGAACGATATTTGGTTCCAGGGACTGAGAAAACAAGTTACCGCAGCAGAACTGTTTGACGCAGGTATAATCAATAAGGAGACTCTTGATGGATTACAGCAGGACTCGAAGACGGTGGATGACGTAGCAAAGACGGACTCCATCAGAAGATATCTTGAGGGAAGCAGTTGCATTGCTGGCGTACTTGTCCCATCAAAATATGATCCTGAGGTAAAAGAAAAGTTGAACATCTATGACGCCATGCTGAGACGTCTACTAAGACCAGGAACGGCATTGGTCTTGTTGGAGGCACAAGCAGCTACTGGCTTCATCATTGATTGCATATCTAATCGAAAACTTTCAGTGGATGAGGCCTTACCTGCTGGACTTATCGGCCATGAAATCTATGACAAACTTTTATCTGCAGAAAAAGGAGTGACTGGCTACACCGATCCCTACACCGGTGACAAAATATCCCTGTTCCAAGCCATGCAAAAAGATCTAATTGTCAAGGACCATGGCATTCGCTTACTGGAAGCCCAGATTGCTACCGGTGGCATCATCGACCCAGTGCACAGTCACCGTGTCCCTGTGGAGGTAGCATACAAGCGAGGTTACTTTAATGAAGAAATGAACCAAATCCTTACAGATCCTACTGATGACACGAAGGGATTTTTTGATCCTAACACTCATGAGAACCTCACCTACCTGCAGCTCCTCCAGAGATGTACCCAAGACCAAGACACTGGATTATACATGCTGGAATTAAAACCCAACAGGTTCTCTTTATCCCACATCGAAAATACATTAAAAACCAAAGTTATTCAAGTCACTACTGGAGAATTCCAAGGAAAGAGCGTTTCCATCTGGGAACTGCTCAACTCTGAGCACATCTCAAAAGAAAAAAGAGAGGAGCTTCTAAAGCAGTATGAATCTGGAACATTGACTATTGAGCACATTATGACCATAGTCATCAAAAGAATCACAGAAGAGAAGGCACAGGTGAGCCAAGTCGATACCACAGACTACTCTAATCAAGATGCCCAACTTCAGGACAATCTCCGAGCTGAAGTAGTGGATGTATATGTGGGGGACTTCAAAGGACAAAGCCTATCACTATGGGAGCTTCTGAATTCACGTTATTTCTCAGAAGATAAAAGGATTGAAATCCTTCAGAGGCTAAAATATGGGACATTGACCATCCAGGAGACAATTACTTATATCATTAAGATCATCACTGAGGCCGAGTCTGTTCAGCAAAGTGAAGCTGAGACGATAGAAGAACCAGTGGAAGCGGAAACATCTGTACAAGATGATGAAATCCAAAGAGCTCTTCAAAGCATTAGCATCCATGTCGAGAAAGGGCATTATGCTGGACAAGACGTTTCTGTGTGGGATCTTCTTCACTCCGAATACATTCCAGGTAGTACGCAAGAAGAGTTATTAGGAGAGTACAAGTCAACGGTGCAAGACATCATGGAGATGGTTGTACAGTCAATACAGGAGGCAGATGAAGCACAAAGGCTCCAATATAATTTGTCAGTGGAAGTTTACAACACTCTGAAGACTGTCAAAATAGATGTTGACGAAGGCGAGTTTAAAGGGCAGACTCACACGATGTGGGATCTGCTGAACAGCAACTACTTTACAATGGAGAAAAGGCGGGAGCTCTTTGAACAGTTCAATTCTGGGACAATAAGCGTCCAAAAATTGATCAAAATAATCATCACAATCATTTCCGAGACAGAAGAGCGTAGCAGGAAACTGAAATTTAAAGGCCTCAGAAGACAAATTTCCGCAACTGAACTTTTCACATCAGAAATCATTGACAGGAACATGTTGACTGAGCTGGCTCAAGGACGAAAGACTTTGGAAGAGGTAACCGAAATGGACAGCGTAAAGAGATACCTGGAAGGAACCAGCTGTATTGCAGGAGTGCTCGTACCATCTGTGAAAGATCCTTCAACGAAAGACAAGATGACCATCTATAATGCCATGTTAAAGAACATCCTTACACCCGGGACAGCGCTCATCCTTCTTGAAGCTCAGGCAGCCACTGGGTTTATCATTGATCCCATCAATAACAAGAAGCTCTCTGTGGATGAAGCGGTTGCTGCTGGTTTAATTGGTCCAGAACTTCACAAAAAGCTCCTGTCTGCAGAAAGAGCTGTTACCGGTTATATTGACCCATACACTGGAGACAAAATCTCTCTCTTCCAAGCCATGCAAAAAGAACTTATTGTAAAAGATCATGGCATCCGCCTCCTGGAGGCCCAAATTGCCACAGGCGGCATCATTGACCCCGTGCACAGTCATCGTGTTCCTGTGGAAGTTGCCTATAAACGTGGTTATTTTGATGAAGCCATGAATCAGATCCTTCTAGATCCATCAGATGACACTAAAGGATTATTCGATCCAAACACTAAAGACAACCTCACCTACTTGCAACTGCTCGGTCGATGCAGTCAAGATCCAGGAACCGGACTCTACATGCTGGACATAAAAGACAAAAAAACTGTGCAATCAAGCAAGACCTTGGAAACCTCCTTGACTTCTCGAACTGTCCAGATCAAAACAGGTCAGTTCAAGGACCAGATTGTATCTGTCCAGGACCTCCTCCAATCCGAATATTTTACCAAAGAACAGAGACAGCAGCTCCTGAAGCAATACAAATCCGGAACCATGACAATAGAGGAACTAACCAAAACTACTGTGACGACCATTGAGAACAGAGAAAAGAAGACAACCGGTCAGCTTGTTAATGGAGCCAGCACAACACAATTACAGCAAAAAGAAGAGCCAGAGGGTCTGAAAGGGTCTGATTTAGTGCAAGTCACCAAAAGCAAGATCCAGGAGCAAAAGGTCTTCAAGACTGAAGAGAAGATGGCTGAGGTGCCTGATAGTGCCATGCCTCTTCCAAGTACAGCAGTGAAAGCCTCTCCCGATGGAGACATCCATAAAACTCTCAATATCTTAACTGTCCGCATGAAAAAGGAAGAATTCAAAAAGAAAAGGGTATCTCTCTGGGATATCCTTCACTCCAAATACATATCCGAAGAACAGAGGAAAACCCAGCTGGATAAATACCAGATCTCTTTAGAAAAAGTAAAACACACCCTTCGAAAACTAATCGAAGGTTCAGAAACCAAAAGTGACAGAAATATACAACAGGAATTAGAGGGAAAGCTCACCGCAGTGGATGTCGGAGAATTCAAAGGACAAAACCTTTCCTTGTGGTTCCTTCTTCATTCTAAATACTGCACGGAGGAGAAGAGAAAAGAATTGCTGGAAAAGTACAGGTCGGGGTCAATAACCATGGAGCAACTCTTGATAACCATCATCAAAATCATTGAAGAGACTGAAAAAAGTCGCAGTTTGAAGTTTAAGGGCTTCAGGAGACAGGTGACCGCTGCTGAACTGCTGCAGTCTGAAATCATTGATCAGAAGACTCTGAGTGACTTGGCCCAGGGCAGTAAGACCGTTGAGGAGGTGACCCAGATGGACAATGTTAAGAGATATCTCGAAGGAACCAGTTGCATCGCTGGCGTGTTTCTTACATCCAAGAATGATCCATCACTTAGAGAAAAAATGACCATTTATGACGCAATGTGGAACCAGATACTGAGACCAGGAACGGATTTGGTTCTTCTCGAAGCCCAAGCTGCTACTGGATTTGTGATTGATCCTATTGAGAACAAGAAGCTTTCCGTTGATGAAGCTTTATCTGCAGGACTGATCGGCCATGAGATCTATGACAAACTGTTGTCGGCAGAAAGAGGAGTTACTGGCTACAGAGATCCCTACACTGGTGCAGAAATCTCATTATTCCAAGCCATGAAGAAAGACCTTATAGTGAAAGACCACGGAATCCGTCTCCTGGAAGCCCAAATTGCCACAGGAGGCATCATCGACCCCATACACAGTCACCGTGTACCTGTGGAGGTTGCCTACAAACGAGGTTACTTTGATGAAGAAATGAACCAGATCCTTTCCGATCCCAGTGACGATACAAAGGGATTCTTTGATCCAAACACTCATGAAAACCTCACCTACCTGCAGCTCCTCCAGAGGTGTGTGAAGGACCCTGACACTGGCTTGAGCATGTTAGAAGTCGGTGTCAACAAGCTTCCTTCTACCCAGATAGGCATAGAGGCTATATTAAAGTCAAAAACTTTCACAGTTACAGAGGGTCGTTTTAAAGGGAAGAATTTGACCATCTGGGAAATTCTGAATTCTGAACACATTTCAGCAAACCGTAGAGAAGAGCTACTAAAAAAGTACAAATCTGGCACGTTATCCATTGACGAACTGATCACTATACTCATCAAAGTCATTCATGAAACAGAGGAAACGTCTTTCACAGATGAAACTCTTCAGGAGATTGTCCAGTCACAAACTCTTGATGTGTCTGCAGGTGATGGAAAAGTTACTCAACAAACAGAGGAGACCTCATCCATAGATGGAGCCATTGAGACAATAATCCAGTCACAAACTTTTGATCTGTCTGTTGGTTGCGGCAGAGTTACTCGGGAAACAACCTTGTCTGTAGAGAAAACCAGTCAGCCATTAGTCCAGTCACAAACTCTTGGCCTGTCCGTGGGTGACGTTACAGTTACTCACGAAACGCATGAAATCTCCTCCACGCTAGAAATCATTCAAACGTTACTCCAGTCACAAACCGTGGACGTGTCCGTGGGCGACTTCAGAGGACAGAATGTGTCTGTGTGGCAACTTCTGAATTCCCGTTACATCTCTGAAGACAAAAGAAAAGAGATAACAGAAAAGTTACAGTCTGGTGCTCTCAGCGTACAACAAGTCATTACAATCCTCATCACCATCATCACGGAAGCCGAGACCATTACAACCGTTCAACAAGCTATCCCAGTAGAGCAACCAACAGATCCCTCCATACAGGAGGATGGTATCCAGAAGGCTCTACAAAACATCTACATTGATGTCCTCCAAGGACAGTACATCGGGCAACAAATGTCTGTGTGGGACCTCATTCATTCTAGATACATACCAGAACCCAAAAGGCAAGAACTTCTAGGAAACTACAAGTTGACTGTAGAAGACATCATAAAGATTGTGGTACAGTCTATTGAAGAGTCCGAGCAAAAAATCATCAGGTCCAACCTTGCCAAATACAATCTGAAGGCGGAAACCTATAATACTCTAGAGACGGCACAAGCTGAAGTAGCTCTGGGAGACTTTAAGGGTCGGAAACTTTCAGTGTGGTATCTTCTGAACTCCAAATACTTCACAGAAGAAAAGAGGGTGGAGCTGCTTAAAAAAATTGATTCTGGAGTAATTAGCATTGCTGAATTAATTAGGATTATCATTGCCCTTATTGAGGAGACTGAGGAGGGTAGCAAGAACCTCATATTCAAGGGCCTCAGAAGGCAAGTCGTAGCAACTGAGCTGCTCACATCAGGAATCATTGACCATGATACATTGACCGAGCTGGCTCAAGGACGAAAGACTGTGGAAGAGGTGACCCAAATGGACAGCGTAAAGAGATACCTGGAAGGAACGAGCTGTATTGCAGGAGTGCTTGTACCTTCCCTGAAAGATCCCTCAACGAAAATCAAGATGACCATCTATAATGCCATGTTGATGAACATCCTTACACGAGGAACAGCACTGGTCCTTCTTGAAGCTCAGGCCGCCACTGGGTTTATTATTGACCCTGTCAATAACAGGAAGCTCTCGGTGGATGAAGCTGTCGCTGCTGGTATAGTTGGCCCAGAACTTCATCCAAAGCTCCTGTCTGCAGAGAGAGCTGTTACTGGCTATACCGACCCATACACCGGAGACAAAATCTCTCTCTTCCAAGCCATGCAGAAGGAATTTATTGTGAAAGATCATGGCATCCGTCTCCTTGAGGCCCAAATTGCCACAGGCGGCATCATAGACCCTGTGCACAGTCATCGTGTTCCCGTGGAAGTTGCCTATAAACGTGGCTACTTTGATGAAACCATGAATCAGATCCTTTCAGATCCTTCAGATGACACTAAAGGATTCTTTGATCCAAATACCCTTGAGAACCTCACGTACCTGCAGCTGCTCAGTCGTTGCATTCAAGATCCAGAAACCGGACTCTTCATGCTGGATATGAAAGCCAAAAAGTCTTTGTCAATAGAGAAGACTCTGGAGGCTCCCTTGATAACACAAACAGTCCAAGTTAAAAGTGGCTGGTACGCAGGCCAGAATACATCCATCTGGGAACTCCTCCACTCAGAATATTTTACGGAAGAAAAGAGACAACAGCTCCTGAGACAATACAAATCATCTACCATAACTTTAGAGGAGCTCATCACCACTATCATTACGACCATAGAGGCCTGGGAACAGAAATCCTCTGTCAATGTATCCGGCACAATTCAGCTGGCTCAAGGAGTAAATTCTCAGTCTACACAACATGATGGAACCGTCTACGCTTCCCAGGTCGATGAGAATATAGCAAATGCTGGTGGTGAACTCCACAAAGCCCTTAATGCAATTGCTGTAAACATCCCAACAGGCGAGTTTCAAGAACAGAAACCATCTCTTTGGAAAGTTCTCCACTCCAAGTATCTCTCGGAGGACAAGCGGAAGGCACAGCTGAGCAAACACCAGGATACTGTAGAGAAAGTGAAGGAAACTATCGTACAACTAATAGAGGCGTCCGAACCCAAAAGTGAGCAGGAAATACAGAAGGAATTGGAACTGAAACTCACTGAAGTGAAAAGTGGAGAATTCAAGGGCCAAACTGTTTCCATATGGTTCCTTCTCTATTCTAGGTATATTACAGAAGAGAAGAGGCTAGAACTCCTTGCTAAGTACAGGTCGGGAGTGTTTACCATGGAGAAACTTTTGACAATCATCATCAAAATCATTGAAGAGACTGCGATAGACGGCAGGCTCGAGATCCAGGATGAACAAACTATCAAGTCTTCTCTACAGTCTAGAACCGTACAAATCAATCTCGGTGCTTTTGAAGGAAAGCAAACCTCTGTGTGGGATGTCCTATATTCTGAGTACATCTCGGTAGAAAAACGAGATGAACTGTTGAAGAGGTATCGTGCCGGCACACTGACCATAGAGGAACTGATGACCATCATTATTACAATATTCACTGAAACTTATACGAAGAGAAGCTCAGTCAAGAAGTCGTTTCAGTCCATAACAATACAAATCTCCAATGGAGATCTCCAAGAAAAAAGCATGTCCCTCTGGGACCTTCTACATTCTGAATATATCCCTGAGGAAAAGAGGGAAGAACTGATTGAGAAGTTCAACGCAGGGACACTGGAAATTCAAGAAATCATCAGTATAGTCCTATCCATGATCCAGAAAACTAAGCTTGTGTCCTCAACGACCGAAGTGTTCGTAAGGAAGGAGGTAGCAGTAACATCCACCGCAGTTAGCGGGGATCATTGGCCATCAGAGGATCAGCTACAGGACGCTTTACGAGTCATTCCAAGTGACTTGTCAGAAACGAATCACAAGAGAGTGTTTCAGCCTGGGACCTTCTAAACAACGAGAGCGTGTCACAGGATAAGAAGAACGAACTCCTACAAACGTTCAAGTCTTCGGTCATAGAGGTGATGAGTACCTGTAGCAACATCCTGAAAGGAAGTTCTAGCGAAACTTCTGAAGTTGTCCCGGTGAATGAAGAACAGCGCAGATCTTTACAGTCCACCATGATTCAGGTCTCTGTCGGTGATTTTAAAGGACAGACTACATCGGCATGGGATCTAATCCATTCCACCTATTTCTCACCCGAGAAGAGAAAAGAGGTTCTGTTATCCTATACTGCAGGAACATTGACCCCCATGGACCTTATTAGGATAATTATATCAGTCTTACAAGAGCAGTCCAGTCATTTAACATTCAGAGGACTCAGAAAACCAGTGTTGGCCTCAGAGCTGCTAAGCTCGGAAATTATTGACCAGAATACATTGAATGAACTGAAGCAAGGCAGCAAAACTCTTGAGGAGGTCACGAAAATGGAGAGTGTAAAGAGGTATCTGGAAGGTACCGGCTCTATCGCTGGAGTATTCGTTCCATCCAAAAACGATCCATTAAAGAAGGAGAAAATGAGCATTTATCAAGCCATGTGGAAGAATATTATACGGCCTGGTACAGCACTCGTGTTGTTGGAGGCTCAAGCAGCAACAGGATTTGTTATTGACCCAATCAACAATAATAAGTTGTCAGTCGATGAGGCCGTATCTGCCGGAGTCATTGGAAAAGAGCTTCACGCCAAACTTCTCTCTGCTGAGCGGGCTGTGACCGGCTACAGTGATCCCTATACGGGGGAGAAGATTTCTCTCTTCCAAGCAATGAAGAAAAATCTGATTGTGAAGGAACATGGCATTCGTTTGCTGGAAGCTCAGATTGCAACTGGTGGCATCATTGATCCCATACACAGTCACCGTGTCCCAGTAGAGGTGGCATACAAACGTGGCTACTTTGATGAAGAGATGAACCAAATCCTCTCTGACCCATCTGATGACACAAAAGGTTTCTTTGACCCTAATACTCACGCCAATCTAACCTATCTACAGTTACTCCAGAGGTGCATCCGGGACCCAGATACTGGACTTTGCATGTTGGAAATCAAAGATTCCAGGTCACCTCTTTTCCAGATAGATCAGATAAAGCAAAATATCTTACAGTCACAGACTGTGGAGATCAAGATTGGACAATACCAAGGCCAAAAGTTCTCTCTTTGGGAACTCCTCAGCTCTCACCAACTTGTAGATGTAGAAAAAGAAAGACAAGAACTGTTGGCCAAATACACAACCGGAACTATAACTTTAGAAACTCTCATGACCAGCATCATAGCCTTAATTGAGCAAATGGAAACTAGAAGAGGCAGCCATGCTCTACAGCTCTCTACTACCAGCTCATTCATTTCTGGAGGGGATGCAGAGCAATCAAGCCAGAGAGTTCAGACCCAGAACTTTCTCCAGTCTGTGGACCTCACAGTGACCGCAGGTCAACTAAAAGGTCACAAAAGTTCCTTGTGGGAATTACTAAACTCTTCATATATTGCATCCGAGAAGAGAGATGAACTCATTGTAGGTTACGAAAGCGGAAGACTTACTATTCAAGATCTTATGAAAAGTATCATGGAAATCTTAATGAAATCCGAGCGAGTGTCAAGTCATCATACGGTGAGCGTGTCGTCTGAGAAGACCCACTCCGAATATCCACAGGCGATCCAGAAGTCACTGCAAGCGTTTTCAATTAATAATTATAATAGTGATTTCACCAGACAACATACCTCATTGTGGGATATACTGCACTCTAAATCAGTCACCGAAGACACACGCTCCGAGCTGCTCAGCAAATACTACTCCACGGTCAGGACAGTTGTCACCATTCTAACCAGTCTGGTCCATAAGAAAACCTCTTCCTCCTCCGACAAAGGAGACACTACTACGTTCCTCAAGTCGGTCAAGGTACAGGTCAGCATTGGTGAATTCAAGTTGGAGGGCAAAACTCATTCTCTGTGGGACCTTCTTCACTCGAAATACGTCACCGCAGAGAAAAGAAGGGAGCTCATTGAGCAATTTGAATCGAAATCTATAAACTGGGAAGAAATGTTCAAAATTATTACCAAACTCATAAAAGAGACCGAAGAGAAGAGCCGAAATATCAAGTTCAACGGTCTGCGCAAGCAAGTGTCCGCCTCCGAACTGCTGAAATCTGAAATTATCGACCAAGAGACGGTTCTTCAGCTAGCTCATGGTACCAAAAGCCTTCAAGAAGTGACCCAGATGAACGCTGTGAAGAGGTATCTGGAGGGTACCAGCTGCATTGCCGGAGTATTTGTGCCATCGAAGGTCGACCCGACCAAGAAGGAGAAGATGAGCATCTATGATGCTATGCTGAAGCGTATTTTAAAACAAGGAACTGCGTTGGTGTTACTGGAGGCTCAAGCAGCCACCGGCTTCATCATTGACCCAATCAAAAACTCCAAACTCACCGTAGATGAAGCCGTAGCAGCTCGTGTATTTGGGCAAGAACTTCACTCTAAACTTCTGTCAGCTGAGAAGGCAGTGACTCGCTACACCGACCCCACCACAAACCAGAAAATCTCCTTATTCCAGGCCACGCAGAAAGACCTCATTGTGAAGGATCACGGCATTCGCCTGCTGGAAGCTCAGATCGCCACCGGTGGTATCATCGATCCGGTGCACAGCCACCGTGTCCCTGTAGAAGTGGCCTACAAGCGCGGTTACTTCGACAAAGAGATGAGCCAGATTCTTTCTGATCCCTCAGATGACACCAAAGGCTTTTTCGACCCAAACACTCATGAAAATCTCACCTACCTGCAGTTGCTCCAGAGAGCAGTCCCGGACCCTGAGACAGGACTACTTATGTTGGAGGTGACCAAGAAATAAATTAATCTTAAGTTTTCCTTATGAAAACTTATTATGAGAGGGTTTTTTTTACATTTCCCGCCATAAAGTTTGTGGCGTCTGTAAGAATCGGAGCTTAACGAACAAACAAAAACCATGCTACATCGTGTGTGTGTGTCACGTCTCGAACTTTCTTTGAGGTAAAACTGGTGTTTAGGCTTTTTCGGCTCTTCTTGACTGTGGTTTTAGTCTCTGCAGGATATTTTGATTTGTGCTTTTTCCCGTTTTCTATGTAACCATCTTTCCTAACGCTACTCCAGGTCTTACCAGCCATTTGCTGTGCACCATTTATTGTCCTATCAGGTCTATGATGTGAGACATTGAACACATAAGGTAATAGGAAATGTGTTCGCTTGCCAGCCTGTCTCGTTGGGTGATTGACTACACAGATTGTGATGGATGTTCCTCCAAACAACTGGCCGAGGTCAGGCCTATGACGATTTGGTTGCACCTTCTCCTGTAAGATAAAACTTCAAGAATGTGGATGACTCCCTGGCTTTGTTCTACCTTTCCCTGAAAATGTGTTTGTTTCTACTTGAAATACTAATAAACTTGTATCTTCATTTTCTCCAGTGTCGTCTCATTAATGCTCCGACGGTCTGTTGTCATTTTCTGGAAGTGGAGGAACAAGTCCTATTTTATTTTCAGGTATCAAATGGTGTTTCATCTTTGTGCTTTGAGGAAAATGTTAGACTGGTGGCATTAGCTGCGTGGAGGAAGCCCATCATCCTATTGAGTAGCAGCTGTCCTACAAGATTACATTCAAAATGTGCTTTACTAACTTCAAGATAGCCTTGGCCCAAGGACCTAGCCCCAATGTCTGTTCTCTAAATGTTATGTTCCAAAACTGGTCCAGATAACAGGCCTGTGATATAACACATATGCAGTGTCAAACTGGGATAGCTGGGGCTCATCAGTTGAGTTGATCTTTGGGGCCCATCAGTCAAGTTAAAGGGGTTTTCTCATTACTGGCTTTCACAGACTTGAGCTGTTGATCTCTTTTACAGCTTCAAAACCAGGGGCGGGTCTCTCCTCCCAGTAGGCATGTCTTTTCTCCCAGTAGGCGTGTCTTTCCTCACTGAAGAGTTGTGGCATCATCATTGTGTGTGTGCAGTGGGATAGAGAAGATGTCACAGCTCTGCAGACCTCCTGCAATGGTCTCATGTCTGCAGAGCTGTTACATGCCTCCCAGACTGCACAAGCTCTTTATAACCAGAACACCTGCATTGGTGTAAGCAGTTATACATACAGCCTGAACTGATTAAACAAAGGAATGCTCTCGGCCCTCCCCCCTGCCCCTTCTGTTACCAAGGCAGGAGTAGAGGAAGCAGACTGTATAAGGCTGTGTTATATGAGGGGAGAGTGAATTTAGCAGCTGGAGACTCAGTAATTGCCCAGGTCCTTTATATAGAGCTAGAGAAGTTGAGGCACCTAATTTTACTTTCAATTTACACAGCTCAGAGGGGAGTAAGCATAGAGTGCAGGCAGCTAATCACAGCTCAGGGGGCGTTTCCCATCCAGGGGGTGTGTCCCAACAGGGCTGTATGAAATATCAGTCAGCCAATCACAAAAAAAGGAGGCGTGGCCTGACCATCTGCTGCAGAAATAGCATAACACAATTAGCTTTCATCTGTTAACAATGATTTAGGGAATGCAAACCAATTGCAAAAGTCTTCTACGGCCTCCCATTAGAAATATATCTTTGACGAGAAAACCCCCTTAACCCATTGGGAAAACCCTGCGCTGGGCCACCATCGGGGTGGTGGGTGGGAAATTGCTTTTCATTTATTTAGACGCCGTGGGAAACAGGTCCGCAATGTCTCAGGGTTTAGACAGTCTCTGTGTCCGGCTCCCTCTCTCTCTTTATTCGGCTCCCTCCCACTCCGTCCCAATGTTACCGGCTCCGTCCTGCGCTGTGACCGTCTCCGTCCAGCTCTGTGACCGCCTCCGTCCTGTGACCGCCTCCGTCCCTCTCTGTAGCTGGCTCAATCCCGCACTGTGACTGACTCCGTCCCAGGCTGTGACCGCCTCAGTCCGGCGCTGTGACCGCCTCTGTCCGGCTCTGTAACCAGCTCCATACCGCTCCGTCCTGTGCTATGACTATCTCCGTCCCGTGCTGTGATCACCTCCATCCCGCTCTGTAGCTGGCTTCGTTCTGCGCTGTGACCGCCTGCATCCCGCGCTGTGACCGCCCTCGTCCGCGCTGTGACCGCCCCCGTCCACGCTGTGACCGCCTCCGTCCCACTCGGTAGCTGGCTCTGTCCCGCGCTGTGACCGCCTCCGTCCTGCGCTGTGACCGGCTCTATTAGCTGCAATTAGCACCTGCTGTCTATGTAGCAGGCTTGTGCTGTGATCCCCCTAAAAAGCCCCTCACCGCATTATGATGTACCCACACATCCAATGTCAGTACGGAGCTAAATTCACTAAGAGATTAAACCTCACGTCTTTGGTTTCGCCGGCTCCTGGTCATATCTGTTACTGACAGAGCTGGGTGTGAGGAATACGGCGGCCATTACATACAGCCCGGAAGTGGCCTCGGTTCCGCGCTGTGACCGCCTCCATCCCGCTCAATAGCTGGTTCCGAAGCCCGCTATGACCGCCTCCGTCCCGCACTGTTACTGACTCCGTCCTGCGCTGTGACCGTCTCCGTCCGCACTGTGACCGTCTCCGTTCCGCGCTGTGACTGCCTCCGTTCCACGCTGTGACCGCCTCCGTCCCGCGCTGTGACCGCCTCTGTTCCGCGCTGTGACCGCCTCCGTCCCGCGCTGTGACCGCCTCTGTTCCGCGCTGTGACCGCCTCTGTTCCGCGCTGTGACCGCCTCCGTCCCACTCGGTAGCCGGCTCTGTCCCACGCTATGACCGCCTCCATATAGCGCTGTTACCGGCTCTGTCCCGCGCTGTGACCGCCTCCGTTCCGCGCTGTGACCGCCTCCGTCCCACTCGGTAGCTGGCTCTGTCCCGCGCTGTGACTGCCTCCGGCCCACTCGGTAGCTGGCTCCGTCCCGCACTGTGACCGCCTCCGTCCCACTCGGTAGCCGGCTCTGTCCCACGCTTATGACTCCCCCATTCCCGCCCTGTTAAACCCCCGCCTCCCTATAGCGCTGTTACCGGCTCCGTCCCGCGCTGTGACCGCCTCCATCCCACTCGGCAGCTGGCTCTGTCCCGCGCTGTTACCGCCTCCGTCCGCGCTGTGACCGTCTCCGTCCCACTCGGTAGCTCGCTCTGTCCCGCGCTGTGACTGCCTCCGTTTTCCCCGTGACCGCTGCGCGCCTCAATCCCACTCGGCAAGCTGGCTCTGTTCCCCCCGCGCTGTTAACCGCCCTCCCGTCCCCGCGCTGTGACCGTCCCCCGTCCCACTCGGTAGCCCCTCGCTCTTGTCCCCGCCTGGACTGCCTCCGGCCCACTCAGTAGCTGGCTCCGTCCCGCACTGTGACAGCCTCCGTCCCGCTCGGTAGCTGGCTCCGTCCCGCGCTGTGACCGCCTTCGTCCTGCGCTGTGACCGGCTCTATTAGCTGCAATTAGCACCCACTGTCTATGTAGCAGGCTTGTGCCGTGATCCCCCTAAAAAGCCCCTCACCGCATTATGATGGACCCACACATCCAAGGAGTTAAATTCACTAAGAGATTAAACCTCGCGTCTTTGGTTTTGCCGGCTCCTGGTCATATCTGTTACTGGCAGAGATGGGTGTGAGGAATACGGCGGCCATTACATACAGCCCGGAGGTGCCCTATTTGAAGCAGGACATCAGGATGGCACCTTGCCTGCAGGAGTGGTGGGCAGAGGGCTCTGGAGGCAATACCTGGTAACCAGGATGTGGGGCTCTCAGTGGGAGAGGTCGGGGCCACAGATGAGGAGTAGAAGTGACCCCCTCACCTCAGGGAGGCTTCCTCCAGAGGCCTGTAGGCCGCAGCCTGGGCTCTGCTGCTGGGGGAGAGCAGGCAGAGGAGGAGGCCTTGTCTGTCCTCCTGTAGATCTGCCTGTGCAGGGCCGCTCTGGGGTTGGACGAGCTCCGAGGATGGGGCCGGGATCTTCCTCCTCTCACAGCGCAGGAAGGACTGAGAAGAGCAGCCTCAGAGCAGCAGCCAATCAGCGCGCAGCTTACTTCCTGCCCTCTAGTGAGCCGGGTCCTGATTGGCTGAGCGCAGAGCCTTGTTGTTTCTGGGCCCTGAGGGACGCGGCAGTGAGCGGCCGCCATTATAATCCTCCCTCAGTGAGAGGCGGCGCCGGAGCGGAGGAGACGCAGCCTCTGCGGCTTCTGCCAGAATAACCCTCTGGGCTCATGATGTGTATCTGATGTATGAACACATAGAAGCGTATTGTAGTCACCATTGTCCTGGTAACAATGCGCAGAGCTCCGGCCTCATTGTGTTCTATGGGACTGCGGCCATTAATGTGCAATGGGGCTTATTTACTACAGGTGATTGTTGCCCCTAGCAACCCATCAGTGCTCATAGCAACCAATCAACCCTCATAACAACCAATCAGCCCTCATAGAAATCAATCAGCTCTTATAGCAACCAATCAGCCCTTATAGCAACCAGTCAGTGCTCATAGCAACCAATCAACCCTCATAGTAACCAATCAGCCCTCATAAACCAATCATCGCTCATAGCAATCAATCAGCCCTCATAGCAACCAATCAGCCCTTATAGCAACCAATCAGCCCTTATAGCAACCAATCATCGCTCATAGCAACCAATCAACCCTCATAAACCAATCATCGCTCATAGCAACCAATCAGCCCTTATAGCAACCAATCAGCCCTTATAGCAACCAATCAGCCCTCATAAACCAATCATCGCTCATAGCAATCAATCAGCGCTTATAGCAACCAATCAGCCCTTATAGCAACCAATCATCGCTCATAGCAATCAATCATCGCTCATAGCAACCAATCAACCCTCATAAACCAATCATCGCTCATAGCAATCAATCATCGCTCATAGCAACCAATCAACCCTAATAAACCAATCATCGCTCATAGCAACCAATCAGCGCTTATAGCAACCAATCAGAGCTCATAGCAACCAATCAACGCTCATAACAACCAATCAGCCCTTATAGCAGCCAATCAGCGCTCATAGCAACCAATCAGCGCTCATAGCAACCAATCAACCCTCATAAACCAATCAGCCCTTATAGCAACCAATCAGCCCTTATAGCAACCAATCAGCGCTCATAGCAACCAATCAACCCTCATAAACCAATCAGCCCTTATAGCAACCAATCAGCGCTCATAGCAACCAATCAACCCTCATAAACCAATCAGCCCTTATAGCAACCAATCAGCACTCATAGCAACCAATCAACCCTCATAAACCAATCATCGCTCATAGCAACCAATCAGCGCTTATAGCAACCAATCATCGCTCATAACAACCAATCAGCCCTCATAAACCAATCATCACTCATAGCAACCAATCAGCGCTTATAGCAACCAATCAATGCTCATAACAACCAATCAGCCCTTATATAATCAATCAGCCCTTATAGCAACCAATCAGCCCTTATAGCAACCAATCATCGCTCATAGCAACCAATCAGCTCATAGCAACCAATCAGCTCTTATAGTAACCAATCAACGCTCATAACAACCAATCAGCCCTTATATAACCAATCAGCCCTTATAGCAACCAATCAGATCTCATAGCAACCAATCTGCTCTTATAGAAACCACTTAGAGCCCATAACAACCAATCAGCGCTCATAGCAACCAACCAGACTCCACAGCAAGCAATCAGAGCTCATAGCAACCAATCAACGCTCATAGCGACCAATCAGCTCTTATAGCAACTAATAAGCACTCACAGCAACCAATCAGAGCCCATAGCAACCGATCAGCCTTTATAGCAACCAATCAGCACTCATAGCAACCAATCAGCCCTCATAGCAAACAACAGCTTAAAAGCAACCATCAGCTTTATAGCAACCACAGCCTCATATAAAATATCCTCATAGCAACCAATCAGCCCTTATAGCAACCAATCAGCCATTTAGAAACCCAAATTTCACCCTCATAGCAACCAATCAGCCCTTATAGCAACCAATCAGCCTTTATAGCAACCATCAGCTTTGCCCCCCTCATAGCAATCAATCAGCCCTCATAGCAATCAATCAGCCCTTATAGCAACCAATCAGCTCTCATAACAACTAATCAGTGCTCAGAGCAACTAATCACAGCCCATAGCAACCAATCAGCACTCATAGTAATCAAAGCTCATAGTAACTAATCAGAGCTCATAGCAACCAATCAGAGCCCATAGTAACCAGAGCTCATAGCCACCAATCAGAGCCCATAGCAACCAATCAGAGCTCATAGCAACCAATCAGAGCTCATAGCAACCAATCAGCTCTCATAGCAACCAATCAGAGCCCATAGTAACGAGAGCTCATAGCAACCAATCAGAGCCCATAGCAACCAATCAGAGCCCATAGAAACCAATCAGCTCTTATAGCAACCAATCATTTCTTCTCTCTCTATCTCTTCTCCACATCCAATCACACCAGGGATGAGGAAGCAGCAAATCAGGGTCTCCTCTTACCATGTGAGGGGAGCGCAGGAGTCCATCGAGCAAGCCAATCAGGTGTCCCCTCTTACTAAGTGGAGGGAGGCGAGCAAGTCCTCGACAGCCAATCAGGTGTCCATCTTCCTATGTGGAGAGGAGGCGGCAGGAGTCCTCGAGCAGCCAATCAGGTGTCTCCTCTTACCTATGTGGAGGGAGGCGGCAGGAGTCCTCGAGCAGCCAATCAGGTGTCTCCTCTTACCTATGTGGAGGGGAGGCGGCAGGAGTCCTGGAGTGACAGCAGCCAATCAGGAGTCTCCTATTCACTGGGTGCAGCCAGAGGTGAGAACTCTCTGGTGTCAGCCACACTGCAGGTAATAGTGTTATGTTACAGAATGTCCTCACCAGGACAGCCGCTCCACTCTGATACCCCCCACTGACAGCCGCTCCACTCTGATACCCCCCACTGACAGCCGCTCCACTCGGATACCCCCCACTGACAGCCTCCTCTCGTATACCCCCACTGACAGCCGCTCCACTCTGATACCCCCCACTGACAGCCGCTCCACTCTGATAACCAAACTGACAGCCGCTCCACTCTGATACCCCCCACTGACAGCCGCTCCACTCTGATAGCCCCCCACTGACAGCCTCTCCACACTGAAACCCCCCACTGACAGCCGCTCCACTCTGATAGCCCCCCACTGACAGCCTCTCCACCCTGATACCCCCACTGACCGCCGCTCCACTCTGATAGCCCCCCCACTATACAGCCTCATCCACCCAGATAAGCCCCCACTCACAGCCGCTCCACTCTGATAGCCTCCCACTGACAGCCGCTCCACTCTGATAGCCCCCCACTGACAGCCTCTCCACCCTGATACCCCCCACTGACAGCCTCTCCACTCTGATACCCCCCACTGACAGCCTCTCCACACAGAAACCCCCCACTGACAGCCGCTCCACTCTGATAGCCCCCCACTGACAGCCTCTCCACCCTGAAACCCCCCACTGATCAGCCCTCCACACTCTGATAGCCCCCCACTACAGCCTCCTCCACCCTGATACCCCCTACCCACTGAACAGACCGCTTCCACCACCTCTGATAGCCCCCCACTGACAGCCTCTCCACCCTGATACCCCCCACTGACAGCCGCTCCACTCTGATAGCCTCCCACTGACAGCCTCTCCACTCTGATATCCCCCACTGACAGCCGCTCCACTCTGATAGCCCCCCACTGACAGCCGCTCCACTCTGATATCCCCCCACTGGACAGCCCGCTCCACGATTAGCCACTCCGCTGACAGCCTCTCCACTCTGATACCCACACTGACATCCTCTCCACTCTGATACCCCCCACTGACAACCGCTCCACTCTGATACCCCCCCACTGACAATGGCTCCACTCTGATACCCCCCAAACTGCACAGCCCTCTCCACTCTATACCCCCCACTGACAGCCTCTACACCTCTGAAACCCCCCACAGACAGCCCTCCACTCTGTTAGCCCCCCACTGACAGCCTCTCCACCCTGAAACCCCCCACTGACAGCCGCTCCACTCTGATAGCCCCCCCACTGACAGCCTCTCCACCCTGATACCCCCACTGACAGCCGCTCCACTCTGATAGCCCCCCACTGACAGCCTCTCCACCCTGATACCCCCCACTGACAGCCGCTCCACTCTTATAGCCTCCCACTGACAGCCTCTCCACTCTGATTTCCCCCACTGACAGCCGCTCCACTCTGATAGCCCCCACTGTCAGCCTCTCCACTCTGATATCCCCCACTGACAGCCTCTCCACTCTGATACCCCCCACTGACAGCCGCTCCACTCTGATACCCCCCACTGACAGCCTCTCCACCCTGATACCCCCCACTGACAGCCGCTCCACTCTGATAGCCCCCACTGACAGCCTCTCCACCCTGATACCCCCCACTGACAGCCTCTCCACTCTAATACCGCCCACTGACAACTGCTCCACTCTGATATCCCCCACTGACAGACGCTCCACTCTGATACCCCCCACTGACAGCCTCTCCACCCTGATACCCCCACTGACAGCAGCTCCACTCTGATACACCCCACTGACAGCCGCTCCACACTGATACCCCCACTGACAGCCGCTCCACTCTGATACCCCCCCCACTGACAGCCGCTCCACTCTGATAACACAACTGACAGCAGCTCCACTCTGATACCCCAATTGACAGCCGCTCCACTCTGTTAGCCCCCACTGACAGTTGCTCTACTCTAATAGTCCCCACTGACAGCAGCTCCACTCTGATAGTCCCCACTGACAGTTGCTCTACTCTGATAGCCCCCACTGAAAGTCGCTCCACTCTGATACCCCCCACTGACAGCCGCTCCACTCTGATGGCCCCCACTGACAGCCGCTCCACCCTGATACCCCCACTGACAGCCTCTCCACTCTGATACCCCCCACTGACAGCCGCCCCACTCTGATACCCCCCACTGACAGCCGCTCCACTCTGATACCCCCCACTGACAGCCTCTCCACTCTGATACCCCCACTGACAGCCGCTCCACTCTGATAGCCCCCACTGACAGCCGCTCCACTCTGATAGCCCCCACTGACAGCCGCTCCACTGTGATACCCCCCACTTACAGCCGTTCCAATCTGATAGCCCCCACTGACAGACGGTCCACTCTGATACCCCCCACTGACAGCCGCTCCACTCTGATAGCCCAGGCACTGACAGCCGATCCACTCTGGGACCCCGCACTGACAGCTGCTCCACTCTGATACCCCCCACTGACAGCCGCTCCACTCTGATATCCCCCACTGACAGCCTCTCCACCCTGATACCCCCCACTGACAGCCTCTCCACTCTGATACCCCCCACTGACAGCTGCTCCACTCTGATACCCGGGGGGGGGGGGGGGGGGGGGGGGGCGGGGGGGGGCCACACTGACGGCCTCTCCACTCTGATACTCCCCACTGACAGCCGCTCCACTCTGATACCCCCCACTGACAGCTGCTCCACTCTGATACCCCCCACTGACAGCCGCTCCACTCTGATACCCCCCACTGACAGCCTCTCCACTCTGATACCCCCCACTGACAGCCGCTCCACTCTGATACCCCCCACTGACAGCCGCTCCACTCTGATACCCCCCACTGACAGCCTCTCCACTCTGATACCCCTCACTGACAGACGTTCCACTCTGATACCCCCCACTGATAGCCGCTCCACTCTGATAGCACAACACTGACAGCCGCTCCACTCTACTAGCACAACACTGACAGCCTCTCCACTCTGATACCCCCCACTGACAGCCGCTCCACTCTGATAGCCCCCACTGACAGCCGCTCCACTCTGATAACCCCCCCCGGGGCCCCTCACCCTCGTTAACCACCCGGGCCCTCACCCTCTGATACCGCCCTGCACCCGGGCCCTCACCCTCTGATACCACCCTGCACCCGGGCCCTCACCCTCTGATACCACCCTGCACCCGGGCCCTCACCCTCTGATACCACCCTGCACCTCACCCTCTGATACCACCCTGCACCCGGGCCCTCACCCTCTGATACCGCCCTGCACCCGGGCCCTCACCCTCTGATACCACCCTGCACCTCACCCTCTGATACCACCCTGCACCCGGGCCCCTCACCCTCTGATACCGCCCTGCACCCGGGCCCCTCACCCTCTGATACCACCCTGCACCCGGGCCCTCACCCTCTGAACCCCCCCCCCGGGCCCCTCCCCCCTCTGTTACCCCCCGCACCCCCCTTTGATACCCCCTCCCCCGGGCCCCTCACCCCCCTTTTACCCCCCCTCCCCCCGGCCCTCCCCTCTGAAACCACCCTGCACCCGGGCCCCTCACCCTTAAACCCCCCCACTGGGCCCCTCCCCGATCCCCCCCGCACCCGGGGCCCTCCCTTTTCTGATACCGCCCTGCCCCCGGGCCCCACCCTTGATCCCCCCTGACCACCCTCTGAACCCCCCCCCCTGCCCACCCGGGCCCCTCACCCCATCACCCTCACCCGGGCCCCCCCTGATAGCCCTAAACCGGGCCCCCCTTTGAACCCCCTTTCCCCGGGCCCTCACCCCCTCTGATACCCCCTGCACCCGGGGCCCCCCCTCTAAATTACCCCCCGCACCCCCCCTCTGATACCCCCCTGATGGGGCCCCTCCCCCCTCGATACCCCCGCCCCCGGGCCCCTCCCCTCTAAACCCCCCCCTGACCGGGGCCCCATCTGATACCCCCCCCACGGGGCCCCCCCTCGATCCCCCCTTGCCCCGGGGCCCTCACCTTTGATAACCCCCCTTTGAAAAACCCCCCCGGGCCCCTCCCCCTCTGATACCACCCTGCACCCGGGCCCTCACCCTCTGATACCGCCCTGCACCCGGGCCCCTCACCCTCTGATACCGCCCTGCACCCGGGCCCCTCACCCTCTGATACCGCCCCGCACCCTCCCCCCTTTAACACCCTGCCCCCGGGGCCCCTCCCCCTTTCTGAAATTAACCAAACCCTGCAACCCGGGCCCTCACCCTCTGATACCACCCTGCACCCGGGCCCCTCACCCTCTGATACCACCCTGCACCCGGGCCCCTCCCCCTCTTTACCCCCTGCCCCGGGGGCCCCCCTCACCCTTGTTTACCCTCCCCCACCTCACCCTCGGTTTCCCACCCTGCACGGGCCCTCCCCCCTCTGTTTCCCCCCGAAACCGGGCCCCTTTCACCCTTGATCCCGCCCTGCCCCCGGGGCCCCTCACCTCTGATCCACCCCCCCCGGGGCCCCTCACCCTCTGATACCACCCTGCACCCGGGCCCTCACCCTCTGATACCACCCTGCACCCGGGCCCCTCACCCTCTGATACCACCCTGCACCCGGGCCCTCACCCTCTGATAACCCCCCCTCCCCTTGTCCACCCCCCCGGGCCCTCACCCTATGAACCACCTGCCCCCGGGGCCCCTTTAAACCCTCTGATACCACCCTGCACCCGGGCCCTCCCCCCCCTCTGTTTACCGCCCTGCACCCCCCTCCCCTCGGGTTACCCCCTGCCCCCCCGGGGCCCCCTCACCTCGGGATCCCCCCCTGAAACCCGGGGCCCCCCACCCCCCGGGATACCACCCTGCACCGGGCCCCCTCAACCCCCTAAAGATACCCACTGCACCGGGCCCCTCATCCCCCGCCCCCCCTTGGGGTTGCGTCATGCTACCAGCGCTGGGCTCGGCCGCTGAGGGGTTAATAGCGGGCGGCTCCTGCGCTCACTTCCTGCCCCGCTGCTTCCTGGCGCAGGCACCGAGGGCGGAGGCGACGGAGCAATAACAGAGGCTCCGCTGCACCCCAATGGGCCCCGTTTCGTGGCCCCCTCCCGGCTCCCCCCCTCCCCCCGGCCGTCAGCACTCCCCCCCTGCAGGCCAAACGCCATGTCCCCCCCGGACACCAGCCAGCCAGACCGGGAAATCCCCCCCGGGGACCATTCCCCCCATCACGATCTCGCAGTCCCTCATGACTTGTAACCCCCCCGGGGGGCACGCTTTTTTCCCCCCACCCCAGGAGGTTTTCGCTGCGGGGGGGCTCCCTGCTGCAACCCTGGGGGCCATGGGGAAAAACGGGACCGGGCCCCCTGCTCCTCCTCCTGCTGCACATGTAGTGCGGGCCCCGGACCCCCTGCTCCTCCTGCTGCACATGTAGTGCGGGCCTCCTGCTGCACATGTGTCGGGCCCCCTGCTGAAATGTAGTGCGGGCCCCCCCCTGCCTGCACCCTTGTAGGGGGGGGCCCCCCTTTTGGCACTGTAGTGGGGGGCCCCCCTGCTGCACATGAGTGGGGGCCCCCCTGCTGCACATTGTGCGGGGGCCCCTGTGCACAGTATGGGGCCCCCCCTGCTGCCAGTAGGCGGGCCCCTGCTGAAAAATGTAGTCGGGCCCCCTGCTGCACATGTAGTGGGGGGGGGCCCCTGCTGCAATGTAGGCGGGCCCCCCCTTGAACTGATGGGGGGCCCCTGCTGCACATGTATGCGGGCCCCCCCTGCTGCACATGTAGTGGGGGCCCCCCCTGCTGCCTGAGTGGGGCCCCTCCGTGCAATGTATTTGCGGCCCCCCTGTTTTTGGACATGTAGTGGGGGCCCCCTTGCTGAAAAGTAGTGCGGGCCCCCTGTGACATGTAGTGCGGGCCCCCCCTCCCCTGCACTGTAGGGGCGGGCCCCCCCCTGCTGCACAGGTTTTGTGGGGGCCCCCCCCTGCTGCACATGTGTGGGGCCCCCCTCCTGCTGCCTGTAGTGCGGGCCCCCTGTGCAAACATGTAGTGCGGGCCTCCTGCTGCCTGTAGGCGGGCCCCTGTGAATGTATGGGGCCCCCTCCCCCTGCCCGGGCAAATGTTGTGCGGGCCCCCCCTCAAACATGTAGTGCGGGCCCCCCGGGGCCCCCCTGCCCTTCCCCGGGGCCCCCTGCACAGTATTTGCGGGCCCCCCTGCTGAAAATTTTTGTGCGGGCCCCCGCTGCACAGTAGTGCGGGCCCCGCTGCACGTAGTGGGGCCCCCCCCCTTGTGAAACATGTGTGGGGCCCCCCTGCTGCACATGAGTGGGGGCCCCCCCCCCTGGCCTTTTTGCGGGCCCCCGCTGCACATGTAGTGGGGGCCCCCCCCTGCTGCCAGTGTGCGGGCCCCCTGTGCACATTGGGGGGGCCCCCCCCCTGCTGCACATGTAGTGCGGGCCCCCTGCTGCACATGTAGTGCGGGCCCCCTGCTGCACATGTAGTGCGGGCCCCCTGCTGCACATGTAGTGCGGGCCCCCTGCTGCACATGTAGTGCGGGCCCCTGCCTGTCATGTAGTGGAGGGCCCCCTGCTGCACATGTAGTGGGTGCCTCCCCTGCTGCACATGTAGTGCGGGCCCACCTGAGATGCACTTGTAAGTGCGGGCCGCTGCACATGTAGTGCGGGCCCCCTGCTGCACATGTTGGCAGGGCCCCCTGTATTAGCACAATGTAGTGCGGGCCCCCTGCTGCCCAAATGTAGTGCGGGCCCCTGCTCGCACTTGATATTTTTTAGTAAGGGGGGCGGGGCCCCGCCTGCTGATAAATGTAGTGCGGGCCCCCTGCTGCACATGTAGTGCGGGCCCCCTGCTGCACATGTAGTGCGGGCCCCCTGCTGCACATGTAGTGCGGGCCCCCTGCTGCAACATTAGGCGGGCCCTGATGCCATGTAGTGGCGGGCCCCATGCTGCACATGTTGTGCGCGGCCGAGCAACCCACTTGACTACCGCACCTGTCCTGACATCGTGTACGTGCGCGGAACCCGACCCCCCTGCTCCCTCTCCGTGAGTGTCGTACACTGGTTGATGCTGCGGGCTCTGTCCTGCTGCACACGCGTACTGTGCTGGGGCCTCTACCTGCTGCACAGACGCACAGTCGCCGCGCTCGCCCCTCTCTGCTGCACATGTAGTGCGGGCCCCATGTCTGCACATTTAGTGCGGGGCCCCATGTGCACATGTAGTGCGGGGCCCCCTGCTGACATGTTGAGCGGGCCCGGACCCCCTGCTTCCTTCTGTGACAACTATGTAGTGCGGGCCCCCTGCTGCACATGTAGTGCGGGGCCCTCCTGCTGCACATGTAGTGCGGGCCCCCTGCTCCTCCTGCTGCACATGTTTTGCTCACCCTCTGTGTAATGGAAGCTGTAGAGCACTTGGTACGGGGGAGGAGGGGGGAAAATTTAAGGTCACATAGGACTATGACCTCCTCATGTGACACAAGACACTGCCCCAGATCTTCGCTAGTTCGTAGCGAGAAAGTGGTGAAAATATCGTCCTGCTGAACGTGGCGCCGCCAGGGTGGCGTCCTGCTGAACGTGGCGCCGCCAGGGTGGCGTCCTGCTGAACGTGGCGCGCAGTGGTTTGCAGTCCTGACTGAACGTGGCGCCGCCAGGGTGGCGTCCTGCTGAACGTGGCGCCGCCAGGGTGGCGTCCTGCTGAACGTGGCGCCGCCAGGGTGGCGGGTGGTACGAGACGTCTTGCTGCGCCTTATTTATCATATACATGGCATCTGTTCCTGTCTACACCTTCTCCTGGTCTTGAGTTAAACATTTTAAGTTGCCCCTTTTTGTTGTATCGTATAAAGTTCTTTGACCCCCAAACATTGATGGGGCTGTCTGTGTTCTACCAACGCCCACGTGTCGCCCCTTTCTGTAATCTGGGAGGCATTGGGTATAACCCTCCTTGGCCCCACCATAGTTGGATGCCGTGCAGAATGCTAATGGATATCATTGTGCGGTCCGTGTGATGACCGCCAGGACGTCCCCATCACGCGAGTCTGCAGACTGTGGCTTAATTTCTTGAGTCCCGCGTCCATCGTGACGCCGCCCCCGGGTGATGGCCATAGCAGCAAGTACAGGAGACATCACTAGTGCACTTAGGCCCAGCCAGGTCTATCTAGAAAATAGCGAAAATAGAATACTCACACCAACAGAATAACCCAGGTTCTGTAACGCCTCGATTTATCTGTCTTAGTAAATCCTTGTGTTCCCTGTGGAATATCAATTCTGGAGCATCTTCAGCGCTTATGCTTGAACGTACGCGCTGAACAGCTCATACTTCCAATACACAGTGTACTACTGTGTGCACGATATGTGCGGCAGTACACCTTGTGAACATACTCTAAATCTGCAAAGTCTAATATCAGCTGTGTGAACATAGGCTGATGAGAAAATGTGCCCAGAATTGCAGTGGAGTCATGAAGTCGCGTGCTGAAAGGAGCACTCCAGATTTCTTTGTTTTTTTCTCCCTTAGTTTATTAGAAGATTTTTTTTTCAGCAACACTGTAATGCCAGTGGCTTTGCCTGCCTGCAGCTCAGTACAGGATTTGTGGCTGATGCAACAGTCTTCTAGGTCACATGAGCTGCTCTAAGGCTTATTTCCCTTTTTAAAAAACCCCTGTTGTGGAGTCAGATGAAAATTTGTCTAATGCAAGTGAAGCCATTTTTCTACAAGCTCTGCACTGTACTGTGGTGGCAAATACTTACTAACAAGGTTGTGGGAACGGGGCCCCAAAGGGCCCGCCCGTATTGTTTATTCATTTAGAATCAGAAAAACATAAGAGAACGGTCTCCCATTTTTTATGTCAATGGGCTTTTAAGGCTTTGTTTGGCTCCGTTTTGTCTTTTGACCGAAAAAAAAAATCACGTAGCGATCTGCAGTAGTGCTCCCCGTTAGAAATAAAAAAAAAAAAAAACTGGGGAGAAGACCCTTTTTTTTTTTTTACATAGGAAATGGATGCAAAATAATTAGGGTCCGTTTGCAATTGTTTTTGGCACCCATGAAACATCCATTAATTCCTATGCGCAGACGCGTTTCAGACATGGTTAAAAAAAAAAAAGTGGTTTCAACTGAAGTGATGCAAGCTGATAGAAAGGTGTAGGGTTTTTTGGATTTTTTTTTTTTTTTTATATATATCTTTGATGGGTCCATGCAACAGATCAGTAAGGAAAAAAAAAGATGATTGCACTTCAGTTTGCACCAAATAATTTCAGTTTTTGGTGAAAGATAAGTTTGGAACAGAAAGCCGAACACAGATGTGCACCAATCCTTGGGCCCGGTTCACTTGTATGTGGGGGGGGGTTTAGAACTTCTGTCACAGATTTAGTGAAAAAAAAAAAAAAAAATGAGGGGGGGATGCGCAACCAGCTGCGTTTCACTCCCTTCCCACCCCCCAAAAAAGGTGGTCACTGTGCCAAACCGCGGACCCATTGTGTGGTGCGGGGTTTCGGGCTTGAGTCGTATGGAGCTCCCATGGGACTGTTTCCTTGTGTAAAATCAGTCGCCTTTGTATGTAATATAGCTTTCATACATTCAGCAGCAACATGGCTGCCGGCACGTCCCCACCTGACTTCCAGCACGCCTCGCTGCAGACCCCACCACGTGCCCCAATGACATGTGTTTGCAGCGATACAGAGTATTTCAGCTATTTATATCCAGTGTGTGGTAACCTTACACTGCAGGCCACATGGAGAGGAGCCGTGCCAGTCACTGTAAACAAGATTGGGGAAGCCAGGCCAGGCCTGTGAGTGTTGCACAATAGTGCAGAGAGAAGGGGAGGTGGCGGGAGTTGTCTCATCCACAGCCCTCCGCAGCATAGGGAGCATAAGGCGCGCTTTTTTTCCTAGTGACCCCCAACGGGCTAGCCTTGTTTGTGGAATACAGGCGTTTAGTACAAAGTCATGAGATTGTTGGCCCCGCGGTGCTGCCCCCTCCCTGTGCAGGATTATTGGCATCGGCTCCACACTCTAGGAATGCTGCAGCCGGTGGCCCTGATCACAACAACACACTTGTGCTGCTCCTCCTCAGTCCTGCTCCTATTGCTTGCATTTGCAATAGGAGCGTATAGAAAGTGATCAGGAGCTGTCCTGTTCTGCAATATGGGGCGATGTGCCACATGAAGACATATTGGAGCCCCTTAAAAGGGTTCTCACCAGAGACTGATGGGATATGCCATTGAAGGCTGATACAGAATCGGACTCGCCCACAGGGGAATTTGTCATTGACCCTCTGAGCATGGTATGTCCCTGGGGCTGCTTTTCATGGACAAAGAGAGGCAGCGTACAAGAGCTGTAGGGTGGGCCCCAGGAATCAACCATCACCTATCTTAGGGACAGGCCTTGGAAGTGCTGGCTCAGAATGGAGAGCACAACGCTCCTGACTGGGAATGCCTAGAACAGGAAGGAGAACACAGGCCCCCCTGAATGGCAACGCCATAGAACGAAGGAGAACACAGCGCCCCCCTGTACTGGAAAAATGCCATAAAACAGAATGGAGAACACAGCCCCCCCTCACGGGGAAAGCCATAGAACAGAATGGAGAGAACACGCGCTGCCTGTACGGGGAACTGCCATAGAACAGAATGGAGAACACAGGCTCCCCTGTGGGGGAACCCCTAAAGAAAATGGAAACCAGCGCCCCCGTACTGGGAAATCCCATAAACAAAATGGAGAACCACGCTCCCTGTACTGGGAAACTGCCATAGAACAAAAATGAAAACACGCGCTCCCCTGTACTGGGAACGGGCCTAGAAACAGAAATGGAAAACACAGGCTCCCCTCTACTGGGAACTCCCATAGAACAGAATGGAGAACACAGCGCCCCCCTCTACTGGGAACGCCATAAAACAGAATGGAGGAACACAGCGTGCCCTGTTGGGAACTGCCTAAACAAATGGAGAACCAGCGCTCCCCTGTATGGGAACTCCCATAGAAAAAAATGAAAAACAGCGCTCCCCTGTACGGGGAAATCCCATAGAACAGAAGGGGAGAACACAGCGTCCCTGTACTGGGAACTCCCTTTAAAAAAAGAAGGGAGAAAAAACACAGGGGCCCCCCTGTAATGGGAACTGCCTAGAACAGAATGGGGGAAAAACACAGCGCTCCCCCCCACGGAACTCCCATAAACAGAATGGAGAACACAGCGCTCCCTGTAGGGGGGAAACTCCATAAAAAGAAAATGGAGAACACAGGCCCCCTGTACTGGGAAACCCCTTTAAAAGAATGGGAACACGCGCTCCCCTGTACGGGGAACTCCCATAGAAAAAAAGGAGAACCGGCGCGCCCTGTACTGGCAACTGCCAAAAACAGAAGGGAAGAACACGGCGCTCCCTTAAAGGGGAACTCCCATAGAAGAAAATGGAGAACACAGCGCCCCCCCCGTCGGGGAAATCCCATAGAACGATGGGAACACAGCGCTCCCTGTCGGAACTGCCAAAAAACAGAATGGAGAGAACACAGCCCCCCTGTAATGGGAACTGCCTAAAAAGAAGGAGAGAACACAGCGCTCCCTTTTCGGGGACTGCCTAGAACAGAAGGGAGAGAACACAGCGCTCCCCTATACGGGGAACTGCTATAGAACAGAATGGAGAGAACACAGCGCTCCCCTGTACTGGGAACTGCCATAGAACAGAATGGAGAACACAGCGTCCCCTGTACTGGAACTCCCTAGAAGAAAATGGAGAACACAGCGCCCCCCTGTACTGGAATCCCATAGAAAAAATGGAGAACAAGGCTCCCCTTTACGGGGGAAATCCCATAAAAAATGGAGAACACAGCGCTCCCCTGTACGGGAATGCCTAAAACAGAAGGGAGGAACACAGCGTCCCCTGTAATGGGAACCCCTAAACAAATGGAGAAAAAACCAGCGCTCCCCTCTATGGGAACCCCATAGAACGAATGGAGAACACAGCGCCCCCTGTACTGGGAACCCCCATAGAAGAAAATGGAGAACACACGTCCCGTACGGGGAAATCCATAAAACAAAATTGGGGGAACACAGCGTCCCCTGTACGGGGGGGGGAACTCCCCATAAAAAGAAAATGGAGAACCGGCGCTGCCCTGTACTGGAAAACTGCCATAGAACAGAATGGGAAAAAACCCGGCGCTCCCCTGTACGGGAACCCCATAGAAGAAAATGGAGAACACAGCGCCCCCCTTACGGAAAAAATCCCATAGAACAAATGGGAAAACCACGCCCCCTGTCTGGAACTGCCATAACAAAAAGGGAGAGAACACAGCGCTCCCCTGTAAGGGGAACGCCATAGAACGAAGGGAGAGAACACAGCCCCCCCCTTACTGGAACTCCCATAAAACAAATGGAGAACACAGCGCTCCCCTTCTGGGAACTCCCATAGAAGAAAATGGAGAAACAGCCTCCCCTTAGGGAAAACCCCCTTAGAACAGAAGGGAAACACGGCGCTCCCTGTCTGGAACTCCCATAAAAGAAAATGGAGAACACGGCGCTGCCCTGACGGGCAACTCCCAAAGAACAGAATGGAGAAAAAACACGGCGCTCCCCTGACTGAAATGCCATAGAACAGAATGGGGAAACACGGCGCCCCCCCCTGTACTGGCAATGCCATAGAACAAAAGGGAGAAAAACACGGCGCTCCCCTGTACTGGCAACTGCCATAGAACAGAATGGGAGAACACGGCGCTCCCCTGTACGGGCCCAACTGCCATAGAACAGAATGGAAGAGAACACGGCGCTCCCCTGTACTGGAAATGCCATAGAACAGAATTTGGGAGAACACGGGGGCCCCTGTACTGGCAACTGCCATAGAACAGAATGGAGGAAACACGGGGGCTCCCCTGTACGGGAAATTGCCAATAGAACAGAAGGAGGACACGGCGCTCCCCTGTACTGGCAACTGCCATAGAACAGAATGGAGGAAACGGCGCTCCCCTGTACTGGCAAACTGCCATAGAACAGAATGGAGAGAACACGGCGCCCCCTGTACTGGCAACTGCCATAGAACAGAATGGAGAGAAAAACGGGCTCCCCTGTACTGGCAACTGCCTTTAGAACAGAATGGAGAGAAACACGGCGCTCCCCTGTACTGGCAACTGCCATAGAACAGAAATGGGGGAACACGGCGCCCCCCGAACTTGGCAACTGCCATAGAACAGAATGGAGAGAACAGGCGCTCCCCGTACTGGCAAACTGCCATAAGAACCAAATGGAGAAAAACGGCGCTCCCCTGTACTGGAAAACGCATAGAACAGTGGAAAAGAGACACGGCGCTCCCCTGAAACTGGAAACCTGCCCATAGAACTGAATGGAGGGGAAGAACACGGCGCTCCCTGTACTGGCAACTGCCATAGAACAGAATGGAAAAAACACGGGCTCCCCTTTTACTGGCAACTGCCATAGAACAGAATGGAGAAACACGGCGCTCCCCTGTACTGGCAACTGCCATAAAAACAGAATGGAGAGAACACGGCGCTCCCCGTACTGGCAACTGCCATAGAAGAATGTGGAGAACACGGCGTTTCCCCTGTACTGGAAACTGCCTAGAACAGAATGGAAGAACAGGGCCCGCTGCCCTGTACTGGCAACTGCCATAGAACAGATTGGAGAGAACACGGCGCTCCCCTGTACTGGCAACTGCCATAGAACAGAATGGAGAGAACACGGCGCTCCCCTGTACTGGCAACTGCCATAGAACAGAATGGAGAGAACACGGCGCTCCCCTGTACGGGGAACTGCCATAGAACAGAATGGAAGGAACACGGCGCTCCCCTGTACTGGCAACTGCCATAGAACAGAATGGAAGAACCACGGCGCTCCCCTGTACTGGCAACTGCCATAAACAGAAGGGAGAGAAAACGGCGCTCCCTGTACTGGCAACTGCCATAAAAACGAATGGAGAGAACACGGCGCTCCCCTGTACTGGAATGCCATAGAACAGAAGGGAGAGAACACGGCGCTCCCCTGTACTGGCAACTGCCATAGAACCAGAAGAGGAGAAACCACAGCGCTGCCCTGTACTGGGAACTGCCATAGAAAAATGGAGAAAAACACAGCGCTCCCCTGTACTGGGAACTGCCATTGAACAGAATGGAGGAACACAGCGCTGCCTTGTACTGGAACTGCCATAGAACAGAAGGGAGGAACACAGCGCTCCCCCTGTAATGGCAACTGCCATAGAAACAGAAATGGGGGAGAACACAGCGCCCCCCTGTACTGCAACTGCCATGAACAGAATTGAGAGACCAGCGTTCCCGTACTGGCAACTGCCATAGAACAGAATGGAGAGAACACAGCGCTCCCCTGTAGGGGCAACGCCATAGAACAAATGGAGAGAACACAGCGCTCCCTGTACTGGAAAACTGCCAATTAGAAACAGAATGGAGAGAAACAGGCTCCCTGTACTGGCAACTGCATAGAAACAGAATGGAAGAACACAGCGCTCCCTTTTACTGGCAAACTGCCATAGAACAGAGGATGAAACCAGCGCTCCCTGTACTGGCAACTGCCATAGAACAAATGGAGAGAACAAGCGCTGCCCGTACTGGAACTGCCATAGAACAGAAGGGAGAGAACACAGTGCTCCCCTGTACTGGGAACTCCCATAGAGAAAATGGAGAACACAGCGCTCCCCTGTACTGGGAACTGCCATATTACAGAATGGAGAGAACACAGCGCTGCCTTGTACTGGCAACTGCCATAGAACAGAATGGAGAGAACACAGCGCTGCCTTGTACTGGCAACTGCCATAGAACAGAATGGAGAACACAGCGCTCCCCTGTACGGGGCAACTGCCCATAGAACAAAAATGGAGAGAACACAGCGCTCCCCTGTACTGGAACTGCCATAGAACAGAATGGAGAGAACACCGCGCTCCCCTGTACTGGGAACTGCCATAGAACAGAAAGGAGCATAATCTCCATTCTGAGCTGACCCTTTTGGCACCTGTTACCAAGATAGGTTCAGGTGCCAGCCCTGGCAGTCCACGTTCTTCTGGACGGGACGTCCCCGCTGCAGTGATCGCATGCTGCTTCCCTTCCATCACAGTTTGGGGCTTCCACTTCTAAGCAGTGAAAGTGGCTCCAGCAAATTGGTGGCTGCAGTGGTGAGGTCCCATCTGAATCGTGGTCAGAAGGCTGGAGGAGAGTGAAGACCACTTCGCTCTGAATAAGGTGAATGGAGAGGAAAGCACAACTTTAAAAAAAAAAAATCTGGACAACCCCTTTAAAAAATACAGCTGGCCCTACGTTAAGCCCTCCGATGGCTGTCAGTGGAGAACATGTGCTTCTGGGAATGGGGGCTGTAAAACACTAGTGTCCCCAGCGAAAGTCACCGCCTCAGGAACGGGTTAAAACAACTTGCTTCTGGTTATGCAACAACTGTGCATATTAACAGAGGTGATGTGCAGATAAATGTAGACGTGCCCTGCTTGTGCTGTCAGCAATTTAGGGAGTCAGAAGTACTGACATGTACAGCACGCAGCAAGCACGTGGTATTTTAAGACACTAACGGTGTTTATCTCCCTCTCAGGATGACTCCATATTGCTTAGATGTGGCTGCAGGGACTAGAAAGTGCCGTTTTTAAAGGGCCTGTGTCATGCTTGCAAATCCATTAGGCCAGGCACCCTCAAACTGTGGCCCTCCAGCTGTTGGGAAACAACAACTCCCATCATGCATTTCTATCATCTATAACAGTGGGAATGATGGGAGTTGTAGTTTTCCAACAGCAGGAGGGCCGCAGTGTGAGGATGCCTGGATTAGGTAGTTCCAAGAAAAGCCAACAGGTTTTGCTCCACGAATTGAACTCCCATTTGGAGTGACACAACAGGGGAAAAACAGTGCATGGACGACCATCCTTACCAGAGTGGTGCGGATGCTGGCATCTACTGCCTTCTGAAAAATCGGCTGTCTCAGTCCCCCATAGGTAGGAAAGAACCAGGGCTGTGGAGTCAGCAAGCCGAAGCCCCGACCGACTCCTCAATTTCCCAAACTCCTGACTCCCTCATACATGGCGCATGTTTAAGTGATTACTGTAGTAAAATGGTAACATCCTTCTGTTTATCACCTTATGATACAATAATCAAGCTATTTAGGTAAAACAGACACTGACAAGCAAAAGGGTAACAATGTTTTGATCTTTTGAACACTTGTGGGTAGAGTTGAAGAAAAATGTGTATTTGTATCCAAGTCCAGTCTGCACCACATTGGGAATGTGGTAGAAGAGACCTGGGATCAGATTTTGGTCAAGATGTGCTTGAATCTGATCCAGAGCCCAGAAGGATTCAGGCAGAGCTGAAAGCCAAAGGTGGATTTCCCAAATACTAACAAAATAATAAAAACTAACATTTTGATTTTTTAGGAGCAAAACTATAACTAAGCAGAGGCTAAATATTTGCAAGTTAAGTGTTTGCATAAGATAGGTAAGATGACTGTATATAAAATTACAGTAGCCTCATGTACAAAGCTGTAGTGGATGGAGAGATATGGAGCCTGAAAGTCACAAGTTCAAAACATTGTTACCCTTTTGCTTGTCAGTGTAAATATATTTATTGGATATGACTTTAGGACACAAAAAAATTGTAATTATGCAAAACACTGCAGGAACATTTGTGGAGTCTCTTGAATTTGTTCTGAGAAATAGTATTGCCTCCATCAGATCCCGCATACATGACCTCACATCTGATCTCATTATTTCCAGGCTAAAAAACGGCCTCTCTACACTACTTGGGTTGGGGTTAAAGCGGTGAACACAGGGGCAACATCTCTAACAATGTCAGGGTATAAAGGATTTTCCACAGTCAGTTTTGATTTAATGGTTGAACTCTTCTACTTTGAAAATAGGTGAAAAATTTAGCTGAAATGTGTTTGCCCTGGGAGCAGAATCTTTTACCCTGGGGCAGCGCTTTGCCTGCTCCATGTCATCAATTACACTCCTCATGTGATGAGGCTGAAGATATGGGAGCAGCAGCTCTGGCCGGACTCAATTCCTCTTGCTCTTTGCATCGAAGTAACTGGACCAACTTATTATATATTTTGGGAGTCGGTCCATTTTTTGACGACTCGGACTCCTGCAAAATAGCCACCGACTCCGACTCCACAGCCCTGGAAAGAACAGTGGAAGGGTCTGGACATGGAAGTCTGGTCTGCCATGTTATTTTATGTGGCCCACACTGATGGACTAGTTCCTGAAGCAGAAGGACCAGCTCTCCACTGTCTCTGGAGGATGCAGCCAGCACTTGGCAGAGGTGTTGGTGTCAGAACAACAGGCGCCATCTTGGATTCAAGGCTTTAGCACCTTCACACTGCTCTGTTTTGCAACTAACAGGTGGTGGCACATCTGAGAGTCCTACCCAGGCATCCTCCTATGGCCCTTTGAGGGCAACCGTAAGGGGTTGTTCATATGGCGATTTTGGATCCAAAATTGCATCCAAAAACGCAGTGGCGAACGGATCCAACACGCAGTTGTGTGTTTTGGATGAGTGTTGGATGCAGCAGGATCGCACCCTATACTTTATTATAGGGCTCCTGCTGCATCTTTCGGAGCAAGAATTGACATGACAATCCTTGGAACGGATCCGAAAGACGTAATGAGATCACTCGTGTGAATGCTGATGTGTGTTTCATATTAAAAGCAATGTAAATCACATTGGTATTTATTAGATACGTTTGGGTCCCTTTAGGGTCCAACAGACGGATCCAAACATGTATCTAAAAGCGCATGTTCACATGGACTCAACACGCCCTGTGAACATACACTAATGCTGATGAGGCCCCCAGTGGGAATGAGTGCAACAACCCTGATCTAGGAGGAAAAATTGTCCTTCCCTTTCTTTATTTCTCCGTATACTTGGCATATGTGGTGGAAATATCCCCCTCCCCGAACAGTCTCCTTTTTATTTTTCTTCTTCTCTTTTGCTTGCCCGCTGGGGAAAGCCACCTAATGCCAGGATGACTTGCCTGCCAGAGCGGGAGCCGCTAAAACAAAATGGCTCTCCATTTTGGCACCTAGAAGTTGTGTGCTAATGCATGGGAGAAAAAGGCCACCGGACCTCGGGTGAGCGGTAGGACTGAACACATCAGAATGTGATAGGTAGGCAGCAACGTGTCAGACAGGCCCTGCACCTCACAATTGTAGTGAAGTTCAAAGAACGTCATAGAGGCTCTGGGCCAGTGCTGGACAACGTTTTTCTATGGACGGGGTTGGTCTTCATGAGACTGTGTGTAAAAAGCAGAGCAGCCTAATTACTTTAAAGGGGTTGTCTCACTACAAGGATTGCTGCTTTATATGTTAAAGATCTTGCAAAAACAAGTCACTTTGCAATAGGTGTCCATTAACAGTGTCCTACCTATTCCTAGATATCCCCTCTTGTATGGGCTGCATCAGCTCCTCAGGTCACTATAGTTACAGACCTGTTCAATCTCTCCCGATAGGCTGCCAGAGCTAGTTGCTATAGCTACAGACCTGGTGTCCTCAACAGCTCATCTCTGAAGACCAGTAGAAGACAGTAAACGCAACCCATGAATTAAAAAATGAAACTGAGAAAAGAGGACGGAGGTAAGATGAATTGATGTAGTGGGACAACCCCTTTAACTACCCAATCCCAAAAAAGAAGAAATCGTCCAGCAGGATCAAAAAAGCAGCCACTTTATCAGAAAATAAATCCACCACAAGAGTAAGGCAATAGATGCCATGCTTACGCGTTTCGCGCACAGCCCTATGCTGTTCAATGTAGTGAAGAACAAGATAGACCTGATATATAATTTTAGCTTTAGACAGATTTCTTTTAACTCTACATTGAGAACTCTCAAGTGATTTAAGCACATGAGGCTGGAAATCCCCCTTTGGTGTCTGGTTGTTGGGTAAGGGTGGCATCTGTACTACTTCCTCACCTACTGAGAAATCTTAACGCGCCATTGGGGAGAAGATGAGTTTAGGCTGCTTTCACACTCGGCGTTCTTCTGGATTTCTTTATTTTTGCTTACATACTTTTAGGCTTGTCTGAGACTAGGAAAGGCAGGGTTCACACAGCAATAATTGGGGGACGTATTTCGGCCGCAATTACGCCGTTTGGTCGGAGGGGGGGGCAGCCCGCCGACCCCATAGACATTCATTATCCACAGAGCGTATACGCAGTGAATAACTGACATGTCACTTCTCTCCCCGCTCGCCGTATTGTGCGGGTGGGGAGAGGGGACGTAATCCATAGTTCGTTATGAGAACTGTGGATTACCGTAATGACTGGGGCGTATCTCGCCCTGTATTTAGCGCAGTACGCTGTGAATTACGGGGTGAAATACGTCCCAAAATAAGCCGTGTGAACATGGCCTAAGGCTTTTGTAATTTTGGACTTATTCACATTAGGAACAAGCCCTATGTCGGACGCCTATTCCTGTGCATCTTGTATAATGGTGTTCCAGGCTACTCTGCCCCACAGATCAAGTCTAGTAAAGCGTTTCTTATCTAAAAACTGGCAGTCTGTGGAGGCAGATATACAAATTCACATATGGATTTGAAGCCAGATTTTAACCTCCACATTCGTGAGAATTCGGCGCTGAATCGGCCTCGAATTGAGGTGAAGATTCTTTTTCAGCGCAGGTTTCAGAGGCTGCGTTCAGAGCTTCTATTGGCAGGTTTGATCTGAAGAATAACTGCAGTCCTGTCATTCTCAGTAAAATGTCATTTCATAGCTGCCAAATTATAGCAGCAGACACTCCAATAGGGTAATCAAAATCTTCTACATATATTTATTAAGGCATAATTTAAAGCCAAAAACACTCATTAAAAATGTATAAGCATAAGAAACGAATGCTGCTTACCACATCTATGGACTTATCGCTTGATACTCCTGCTTAGGAGATCTAAAAACCGCAAGTGCTATCTATCGTTTCTTATGCTTATACATTTTTAATGAGTGTTTTTTGGCTTTAAAATATGCCTTAATAAATATTTGTAGAAGATTTTGATTACCCTATTGGAGTGTCTGCTGCTATTATTTGGATATATTGCTGGGTTAATGAAGGCGCCCATGACACACTCCTATGCATGCGGTCCTAGATAGAAGTCCGGTTACATATTTATTTCATAGCTGCCATCAGTCTGCAGGATTTGTTTGGCTTTGCTCAGCTTTTTTTTGGTTTGCTCATTCCAAAATGTAAGTTGGGTTTGATCTTTAATGTGGTGTTCCTACAATAGACTTAGATGGTATAATTGATAAGATATGCCATTAAGGCTAGGTCTCCATTACATTGCGAGCAGTGTAAAATCACACTGCTCATTGTTAGATGTGTGCTTGGGTCTGTCTAGATGGACCCAAACGCTTCCAAAAGCGTATGTTCACACGGAACCAAAACGGGCCCGAACGCGGACATTTTTTTTTTTGTCCAATACAGGACTGTGGTTTTTGTCACACTTTGTACAAAAAATCCTGGTCCTTTTTTTTTAATTTTTTTTTTTTATCAATAGTATTGTATGGGAAGACGCCAAGAAAACTAAAAGCGCCGGCGTACTATACAACATGTTATATAATACGCCGGTGCCAGAAAACGAGCAGAGGAAAGACGAGCTGTGGAGACTACAGCTCGTCTTTTCTATCACCGCCTATGGGGCTGCAGGAACAATCGTATCTTTGGCGCTTTTAAAAAAAAACTAAAAGCGCCAAAAATACGATCGTTATCCTGTGCAGTGGAGACATAGCCTTATGCAGGATAGGTGTGGGTCCCACCTTTTGGGACCTGCACCTGTCTCTGAAATGGGCTCCTAAGTGTTGGGTTAGAATGGAGAAGCACTTGCGCATAACTCTTCATCCTCTATGGGAGGAATACAGCCGTACATAGCGCTCACCTGAAGTCCTATAGAGCAAAATGGAGACCAGTGCACAAGTGCGACCAGTTCTGACCCATTTCTTGCAGGGGCCCGTTCATGGGTAGGTCCCAGAGTAGGGAGCACGGCGCCCCAGAGCTGTGTGAGGATCTTAGGAGCCATATGCTCCTTTTTCCGTTGGAATGTTAGACCGCAGTTCTTGTAGCCTACCAATCATTGTCCCCTGAGGAGGTTGGGGTGGGCACCGAAACATGTTGGATCTCCTGTAAAGTAAGGCTTATTTTTCTTACCCTATGCTATAATGAAACTGTTGAGGGCAATTTAGGGTAAGATAAACTAGGGTCAGGTTCCAGACGGGACCTTCTTTATCAGGACGTACATATTTCCCGTATATTAGGCCAGGGTATTATTAGGATATGCTTGTATGGCCCATAGGGCTAGAACCATCTTTAATATCCCTAATTTTGGCCATTTATCTGTACTCCTGCCTCTGGGTAAGTGTTTTTTGCAGTTCACATACATAGTTCTTTTTAGCGCTGTTCAACACACCTATACACGCCAATTATTTTAATCTAGTCTAAATAAGTTATATTTTAATTTTATTTAGTTTGCCTTCCATGATAGAGTATATATAATACTGTTTTCAGCCACCAAGTGACAACATGCTTCCACAAGACAGAGTGGTGCCAAGTCCCCAGGCTCGGCAATGTGTATAGAGCCATGAGCCAGAGACATGAATGGCACCAAAAAAAAAAATTGCAGTGTTCTGGGGGTTATCTTGAATGGTTGTCTGTTGCTGTGGGAAGATTAAACCTTTAGGGTATGTTTACACGGTGTTTTTGGATATGATTTTGGGTCCGTGTTGGATCCGAAAATCGCATCCAAAAAATGTAGCGTTAATTGGATCGAACACTGATGCAACGCAGCTACATGGTTGGATGCAGCAGGATCGCACCCTATACTTTATTACTGCTGCATCTCCGGACCAAGAATTGACATGTCCATTCTTGGAACGGATCCGAAAGACGCAGTGAGACGCATCGTGTGAACGCCGATGCGTGTTTTACATTGGGAGCAGTTTAAAATCACACTGCTCATTGTTAGATGTGTGTTTTGGGTCTGTCTAGAATGGACCCAAAAGCGTATGTTCACACAGACCCAACACGCCGTGTGAACATACCCTTAGGCCGTGTTCACACGGTTTTACGATATGATTTGGAGCCGGATTGCGCTCGCAAATCCGGTCTGAATAAGGGGCGGGGGTGGGGACGGGGGCGCGGGGCCGCCGGCCACCTAGACTTTTGCTTATCCCACGGACGAGTATTGACGATGGATAATGAGCATGACCTATCTCCGCCCGGCGGATTCGCCGATGCGGGCAGGGAGCGTAAGGAATCCACTGTCTCATATACCTTAATGACTCCGACGGATTTGGCGTCATTGAAGGAAATCCGGCACGGAATACGGCGCCAATCCGTCGGCAAATAAGCCGTGTGAACGGGGCCTAAAAAGAAAAATTTTGCCCTCCTATGACTTGGAAACTTCTCCCTCTGATGTGTGTAAAGATAAAGGGCTGGAGACTTGTACCCCCCAAACCATTGCTTCAAGAGATTCTAACTGACCATTGCTCGTGCGTTGCTTGTATTGCAGCCTCTATCCTGCTCCTAGTTCATTCGTCGTCATTATTTGTCTTGGAAATCAACCATGTGTAATTGGAAAATTTACTTTTTTTTTTTTTTTTTTTTTTTTCTGACAAGGGAACTGTTTTTTTTTTTTTTTTTTTTTATCATTTCCTATTGCTGCATGAAGACAAATTGAGGTTGACACTAACCAGATTGTTGCAGGTGAAATGCTGCGCTGCCAAAACCTACATGTAGACTAGCTGGTTTTGGAATCGACTTCGCATTAACAAGAACCCAGCACATCTAATCGCTAACAGCGGCAAATTGTTGGGTAATTGCTCCTTATTGTACGTGACGTGCAAAGTAGAAGCGGAACACCTCTATAATGGGGAAGCGGTGGCGAAAATTTTTAATAGTTGGAGTGTAGAACTATGTGGCTTAAAGGGGTTGTCTCGCTACATTGATTCATCTCACCTCAGTCCTGTTTTCTTGGTTTCACTTTGAATTCAGGGGCGTGTTTACTGGCTTCCACTAGGTTGCAGTAGAAGCCAGGTCTGTAGCTATAGCAACCAGTGCTTGCAGCCTATCATGATAGATCAAACAGGTCTGCAGCTATAGCGACCTGAGGAGCTGATGAAGCCCATACAAGAGGGGATATCTAGGATTAGGTAGGACGCTGTTAATGGGCACATATTGCAAAAGTAACTTGTTTTTGCAAGATCTTTTAACATAAAAAGCAGCGATCCTTGTAGTGAGACAACCCCTTTAAGGGTATGTTCACACAACGTCATTTTGTAGTGTAAATTTACACTTCAAAATTAGCTTCAAAATACACCTGATAAGAATTTTTTTTTTTTGAGGTGTTTATATGCCGAAAATACACTCCACCATTTTCTATCACGTGAACACCAAGGATTGACCAGGCATATAAAATTCACGTGCAATTGTCCCTTACTACATGTCACAAATTCCTTTGTAAAGTGCGTGTCGTGTAAATGATGGAGCGTATTTTACACTGAATTCGATGAAAGCTGCATAGAACATTGTTTAAAGCTTATTTTGGGACATGTTTCGATGCAAATTAAGCATAAAATTAGATCCTGTGAACATATCCCAAGATTTGCATCAATATCCATATGAAATCCCTTTTCATAACAATTGGTGATAACTTGCAGGGGGGGGGGGGGGAGGGATTTGCTACGGATATAAAAATCCACCTCATGTCCTTGCCATCGGATTTATGTTCTTGTCTGCCGTTTGCATGCAGATCTTGTGAAACCGTATTCGCATCCATCGTAATGTGTTTTTTTTGGGGGGGGGGGGGGTTGTGGAGTCTAAGGCCCCGTTCACACAGCTTATTCACGCCGGATTGCGCTCGCAATTCCGGCGTGAATAAGGGGCGGGGTGGGAGCGCGGCGGGGGAACTGCCCGCCGGCCCCATAGACAGCGCATTATCTACCCGCGTCCGCGCCGTAAATAATGTGCATGTCACTTTCTCCCCCCGCGGCGGATTCGCCGAGCGGGGAGGAGCGACGGAATCCACTGTTCTCTATGAGAGCAGTGGATTACCGTAATGACAGGGACGGATTGGCGCCGAACTGCAGCGCAAATCTGGCGCGGAGTACGGCGCCAATCCGCGGACAAATAAGCCGTGTGAACGAGGCCTAATAGTATGGGCGTTCACTAATAGGTTGTAAGCTCGCATGGTGCACCACACGTATCTGTATTTATGGCACCCTACTGTATCGCCTTATTTATATGTAACTGTAGTACCAGCAGCCACCCCCTCATGCAATGAGTATGTGAGTGGTTGTTTCATTGGTATATTTGCGTTTGTGCATTCTCCCCATGCATTATACTGTGGCTTTTCTGCATGCTGGTGTGAACAGGTATTAAACTAATGTGAAGTTTTTTTATTAGCTGCTTGTTCCCCTAGCACTGGGGTGTGAAATGCTGCTCAGCAATTAGCTGCACCTGTTAATTTTTCCCAGGTAGCATATAGGCTAGAGATGCCTGCTGCTGGGTTCAGTCTAGTCCAGCCATTGAGCTGTGAATATGGCCCAAAAATTGCAGTGTTTTTTTGGATTCTGCAGCTACTGCCGTGTGTGCACGTGGTCTATCAGGGCTTTGCAGGTCTGTCCCTAGCGCCATTTACAGAGTGATTGTGGAAGTATTCAGCTCCTCTCTGCAGCATTCGGAGTTTATATTGAGCTGTATAAGAGCAAAGCAAATATTTTGATCGGTCGCAAAGGCAAACTTGGTAATGTGCTTGTGTAACTTGGCAGACGCCCAAACTTTGGCTACTTAACACTCTTCTATATGATATATTTGGTTCATTAGGGGGTTTCTTGACTTTGTCTGATGCAATCGCTTGTGGAAAGCCAGTTATTAGGCCTCTGTCTTTACAGAAACTAATCTGCCTTCATCATACAGAGGAGACTACCAGCAACTATTCAAGCACAATGTTTATCCAGGTAAAAAAAAAATCAGTACAATTAGGGCATGTTCCACGGCTGTTTTTGGAGCGGGTTTCGCCAGGCCAAAAAACCTCGTCGAACCTTGCCGCAAACTAGCGTCACCAGACGTGGGTTTGCGGCGCAGGTGCTTGCCATGGTCTCGCCGCGGGTGGGGCGTGGTTTGGGACGCGGCTTGCGCCGAGGGTTTGTCCCCATGCAAATTAATAGCAGGGGGCAAACCGAGCCGCGGCCTAGCCGCTGCGCAGAGCACTCCCTGTCAAGAATTGACAGTAGAGTTCTCCACCCGCGCGGGTTTGGCCGCGGCGTGTGCATATTAACGCGGTTTCCCATAGGAAACCATTTTAATAAACTGGGCGCGATTTGGCTGCGGAAACCGCGTCGGAACCCGCGGCCATAACCGCGGCCAAATCTGCCGTGTGAACAGGGCCTTAGGGATGAACTGAATACTCCGGATCAGGGGTGTCAAATGCAGTGGGAGACACATAAGCATTAGGCAATGTTCACACGGCTTAAAATGGGACGTATTAAAGTCCGTAATTCGCGCCGGAGTGCGCGAATTACGGGCTGGAATCCGGCCCAGTCATTACGGTAATCCATAGAGAACTATTGATTACGTCTCCTCTCCCTGCTCGGCGAATCCGCCCGGCAGGGGGAGATAAGTGACATGTCATTTACTAACGGCGTATGCGCGCCGCTAGTAATGATAGACTACGGGCCGACGAGGTGCCCCCCCACCCCGCTCCCGCCCCTGTCCACACGACGTACTTGCAGGGTGTAATGACGCCCCCCAACTACGCCGTGTGACCATAGCCTTCTGGGTGCCCGCGGGGAGCCTTGGCAGGTGGCTACGGTGCGTGGGTAAGGCCATGTTCACACGACCATCTGCGGGACGTAATTCAGTCCGTAATTGCGCGCCAAAGTGCGCCAATTACGGGCTGAATCCGTCCCAGTAACTACGGTAATCCACAGTTCTCAGAGAACTATGGATTACGTCTCCTCGCCCTGCCGGGCGAGGAGATAATTGACATGTGAATTACCAGCGCCGCGTATACGCGGCGCTAGTAATGAGAGTCTATGGGCCGGCGAGTGCCGGCTCCTGCCCCCGGCCACACGGCGTAATTACGTCCCGCAGTTAAGCCGTGTGAACCTAGCCTAAGGCTGTCAAAGCTGTGCCACCACCTGTGAGTTGCTGAGCAGGGTGGTGTGGAGGTGCCCACTGGAGCTTCAAATCTAGGGTGGCGCCCACTCGCTGTGATTGGTTGCACTGCCTCTGCCCCAAAAGTCTGAATACAGCTGAATACAGGATTTCTCATTGCTGCCACTGAGTCGTGTGTCCTGCCCTCTGAGCTGCTGAAACACACAGCATGGTTGTGTATCCCAGAAGTGAGCCTCTCATAGGATTGCACAGAGAGACTACCTGTCCAGCATCAAAATCCTTGTTTTTCAGCCAATCAGAGTGGTGTGGAGGTGCCCGCTGGAGCTGCGAATCCAGGATGGCGCCCACTCAGTGATTAATGTACTGCCTCTGCCCCAAAAGTCCTGATATGAGGGGGAAGAGGCTCACCCGCTCAAGCGTCTCTAGTGTTCCCCATCGGTGACGTTGCATGCACCGCACCTGTGATCACGAGAATCTTCTGACTTCATGTGTGCAGGTACAGCCCGCAGTAATTGGGCAGCGGCCGCGCTTACGGAGATGGATTTTTTTTTTTATTATTTATTTATTTATTTTTTTATTTGGGTTAGCCGCACTTCTTAAAGTGATGGAAAAGCTTGTTAAACTTTATTTCTACAGAAATTCTAATCTTAAACATTAGGGATTAGTAGCTAATTTTGACAAGGCTTTCATATGATGTGTAATTTTCTACAAGAATCGTATCTTTTATGCTTTAAAGGACCACTTTTTTTTTGGGGGGGGGGGGGGGGGTGGGTTTCCTTCAGGGTATGTTCAGATGATCTATTACGGAGCATTCAGTATGCACCCCGATATGCCATGCGATTTGGGAGCACAGAGAGGGTGGGGGGGGGGGGGGGGGGGGGCTCCATTGAAAGCATTGTTGGGCGTTAATCGGTGAACGAAGAATCAATTGCCCCTTTTCCCCCCTCCCCCGCAAAAAAAAGATGTTTTTATGCATGGGGGGACGCTGCGTAATCCATAGCTCTCTGAGAGCTATGGATTACTGTAATTGCAGCACGCATTTTGCGCCCAAATAAGCCGTGTGCACATACCCTTAAGTTCATTGGCAATTGCTTCTAGGTACATGGCAGTGTCAGTAGTTTTGCTGACCTGCAGCTGAACACAGGATTTGTCACTGCTGCCACTGAGTAGTGACCCGTTTCTGAGCCCCTTGAAACAACCGAAAGGTTGTGAACCCCAAAAAAGGGGAGTGTCTCTGCATTCTTATGGGAGGGTCGCTCATGGATTGCATAGGAGGCTTCCCGTCATAAAAACCTTGTTTTGGAGTAAGGGCTTTGACCTTACCGACTGTTGCAACAGCAAGAAATCCCGTTTCAGTGCTAAGCAAATCCCAATGTTTATCTAAAAAACAATTTTAATGAACTAAAAGGGAAAAAATCACTGATTAGGCCTTACCAAAGTTTCTTTTTTTTTTTTTATGAATCCTGTATAATGTAATGGTTGTTTGGCTCTTCGGCCTTTTACATGGGACGCTGCCCGTTTGATCAGTCGCGCGTATTGTTTCCCGGTGTGAACATGCCGCGTAGTCAAACAATAGAAAGCCAATTTCTCCTTGGTGCATCCTTTATGCAGGCATTGTAACTGGGCGGGCAC